>LPNX011159418.1:135111-270602 GCA_001517045.1 Pseudotsuga menziesii | reverse complement strand
ACACCAAACACACTTTAGAACCCTCTCTACACTTGCAAATGATAAAAAGAAAGTGAAATTTTTTATTTAAAGCAATTCTGGGCATTTTTTTAGTGGAAAAAGTGTCTTGTTTTCCAGACACGCGTGTCCGAAAACAGGACACGCTCGGACACGTGTGTCCAAAAACAGGACACACTGCAAAGACATGTCAAACACGTTTTGTCAGCGTGTCCGTGTCCGATACACGGACACGGGACATGCAGGCCCTTTTGGACGAATCCGGTTTCATAGCTTACAAGTTTATGCAATTCTTTGTTATGCACTATTTTACTTAAGATTAAGGTTTAATATTACTAGCTTACCACTCAAAACATTGAACTAAATTGAATCTAAAATACAAGAAGCTAAAACAAATACCACACCATCCACACAATGAATACAAGATGTATTGTGGGAAACTCAATATGTGACAATTCCACCCAAAGTCCAGAACTATGTCTTGTTTTCTTCTTCTCATATATGAAAAGAAAATATAAATAAATGTGAACTTGATATAGAGTTTCCATTGTCACTTATGGATTCTATAGGGTCTTCTACTTCCTCTATTATGGTCAAATATCCCACTCCCTTAGTCTACTCAACTATGGAACAATAATACCATACAATAAGAATGAAACTATTTTTGTTTATGGCCACACAATATTTAACATGTCTTGATATCCATCTAGGGTTAAGGCTTTTGCATGTCTCAACTCCAAACTAAGGATAGGGTTTTGGGTATTCTAAAATCTTCTTGAAAATCCACATGTATGAGTATCAGATATTATGTGACATCCATCTACTCATATCATAGTGGTCAAAACAATAAATAAACTGGAATAAACAAAGTTTTAACCTCAAAAATATTCATTAAATACCTTGAAGAGACTCTAGAAGTTGCAAACCCCCATTACCAAAATAAAATATACACCTAAAATAACTGCTACAAGTTATTAACTCCAATTATCTTAATAAAAAATTTAAAAAAAAATAAAAAATAAATATCATGATTTATTTTGATTTAAATCCTTTCTCAATCTTCCCAAAAATCTGGGTACCAAAAATATTGGACTATTTTCAGATTATCGTAACTCATGGGACATTCTTTGATTAGGTTGATGAGACTCTATTTCAATTTATCATAAAACTCATGTGAAATTTTGATTTGGTTGATTGTACCATTTCAATTTATCATAAAACTCATGTGACATTCTTTCATTAGGTTTATTGGATCATTTCAATTTATCATAAAACTCATGTGATATTCTTTGATTGGGTTGATTGGACCATTTCAGCGAGAAATAATCAGCTTGTTGCATAGGCTTTGTGGCAAGCCAGCTTCTTGCATAGGCTTTGTAGCAGGTCGTTAGATTTCAATCACTTAAAGATTTAATGGTGGTCTACTACACAGTAACAGTAAAGGCTAAGTAATAGGCTGGTTAATTTTAGATATTTAAAATTATCATAAAACTTTTGTGACATTCGAATGTTGAGTAACAGTAAAACCTAAACAACTCAGCGGCTGGTTAATTTTAGCCATTTCGAATTATCATATCATACAACTCCTGTGACATTCGAATTTTGAGATTAATTAGGTGAGACTTCTAACTGATGGGACCATATGACATTCTAATTTGAATATACTATTCTATGACATATGACATTCTAATTTGAATATACTTTGTTGGAGGATAAATTCCCTCTCAATTTTGATGGACCATCTCAAAATGCAATTTTAAGAATAAATTCCCTGTCACTATATATTTTGAGTAAAGAATGGTAAACGTGGAGTCTACTTACAGTCAACTATCGACTCAAACAGTGGAAATCGCCAGAATGTTAAAATATTGCTTTTCGCTGTGGAGTCCAGTGAGAGGGACATATTTTTCAAATAAATTGTACATAAGGACATATTATTCGACTAAAATTGTGGGTGCATGAATTGTTTGATAGAATCAAGGTTGCTTTGCTTTGCTCTTGTAATTTCCTGTTGTCTTCTGGAATGGAGAAGTGCAGAACAGTAATGTTACTTCTGTTGATGGCATTATTAACCTCATCAGGCAGAGGCCAAAACGCAGAATGTGCAGAAGAAGACCTGGCTGCGTTATTAGATTTCAAAGCGGGCATCGTTCAAGATCCCACCGGAGCTCTTCAAACATGGACGGGCAACAATTGCTGCCGATGGAACGGTCTACTCTGCGACACCAACAGCGGTCGAGTCATAAATCTCATTCTAGACGCAGATCAAGGCAACAGCAGTGAATACCTAAGTGGAACTATATCAAACTCCATTGGTAATCTCTTTTATCTCCAGAAGTTTATTGTATTCAGCTGGAAAAATATGGGTGGAACAATCCCATCTTCCATTTCTCGCCTCTCGGCCTTAACCCATCTCTCTCTCGATAATAACAATCTAACCGGTTCTATACCCTCTGCCATTGGCGATCTGCCCCAGTTGCAGTCTCTGTCTCTCTCGGGAAACCGGCTGACCGGTTCTATTCCACAATCCATTGGATATCTGCAGAGTTTAACAGCTTTGTACTTGGATTCAAATCTGCTCTCCGCCTCCATTCCTTCCAGCATAGGAAATCTGAGTCGGTTGTCCGTCTTGAAGCTGAACAGCAACTTGCTCGCTGATTCAATTCCGGACTCCATGGGAGCTCTAACAAGCTTAAGCAGTCTTGATCTATCAGACAATTTTCTTTCAGGTAACATTCCTTCATCGTTTGGAAATCTGTCTAAGCTTGCGGAGCTGTTGGCAAGCAACAATGGTTTGAGCGGGAGCATTCCCAAATCGCTCGGCTTGCTAGGGAATAATTTTCAGAAATTGTGTTTGGACGGGAATCTACTAACAGGGGCTATTCCAGAGTCTTTCCTTAATTTAACATCTCTTAACTACCTCGATCTATCCCAAAACATACTGACAGGCAATGTCCCCCATTTTCCAAATTCTTCAAATCTTCACACGCTTGATTTATCCAGAAACAATCTAAGCGGTACTTTCCCCGCCTGGTTAGGCAATCTGCCAGGCCTTCGCTGGCTTCATTTATCGTTCAACAATTTCACAGGCCAAATACCCAATTCATTTGGAGAAACTTCACTCTTCGACTCTGTTTTCATTTCAAACAATAAGCTCACGGGTACCATTCCTGAATCGTTCGCTGAAATGGATTATCTGGAATATTTGGATCTCTCCAACAACGATTTCACGGGTACCCTTCCTGGATCCTCGGCTATATATAACCTGCTCTTTCTTAATCTCTCAGGTAATAGCTTATCAGGCCCGCTGCCAGATCTGGATAACATCGGTCTGGAAACTCTTGATTTGTCTTACAACAATGTAAGCCTCGAGGTCATACCCACCTGGATTACAAGCTCCAGTTTTCTAACAGATCTCCGATTGGCTGGTTGCGGTATTTCAATGAGATTGAATGACTGGGAACCTGCTGCTCCTTCTCTTTATACATCTCTGGATTTCTCCAACAACAATATCACTGGGGACGCAAGCAATCTATTTCAGAACATGACGGCATTGAAAAATGTGAATCTGGCGAGCAATCGATTGAGCGGGAGTATTCCATCGTCCATTGGAATTTTAAGTGGTTTGGAAGATCTGGATCTGTCCAATAATGAACTGAATGGAACGATTCCGGAGAAGATGAGCCAGTTGAAGAATCTCAGAGAGTTGAATGTGAGCTACAACCATCTGTGCGGAATGATTCCTGAGGGCAAACCGTTCAACTTATTCCCAGCTTCTGCATTCGATCACAATGACTGTCTCTGCGGGTCGCCCCTTCCTCCTTGCCATTCAAACTATATTTTTAGGGACACTTAGGTTTGATCGAATCAAGCTTTGTAAAATCCAAATTATCTTTAAACTATGAAATGATCTCTCTTATTACAGTTGCGGTTGATTCTGCTCCGTGTTCGTTGGATGAAGGGAATCATCAATAAAGATAAGCTCAGATTTTTTTATAGCATGAATTCGATAACGCAATCTTTCTAATTATGGATTTAAGACATAGAAATTCTAAGGTATATGAAACTCAGCAGTGACGATAATGATGGTGTAAAATGGAGTCTGGTCTTGGTTCAACGTTGCAGGATCATTCCCGTTTTCCCACTCTTAATAACATAATGAAATTAATATAATGAAATGAAAACTGATGGTACAAATCAATAGCAATAGATTGTATGTTATTGGGATGCAGATTTGGCAAATGGGTATGGTAGGGTTCATGAATTTGAAATCGAAACAGTTTTTCGAGGATTTTAAAATAGAAGGATGACTGTTTTTCGGTTTTTTTTTTAATAATATATGATTGCCAATTTCTTTTACAATATATAACTGGCAAATCACCTCATGACAGGCCATCCCTGGCAATCCCTGCGCTGGTAGGGTTGAATACAGTTAAAGCAGATTTCATTGATTTCGTTCAGGTGACTAAAGTCACTTTATTTAAAAAGCAAAATAGAATTCGAGAGTGGAGGACATGATTAGAGTATGATTCCACGTAACCAGCAACAATCGATCGTTGGCAGGGATTCCGAAAGAAGACTAATAAAGAGACATTAATGTTTAGAGAAAGGGTGGGGCTATCTGTGTCATTTTTCCAAATATACAGTAAGTTGAGATGTAAAGCAACACATGCCATCTTGGTTGATATATGTAACGTCAGTTCAAAGCATAGTAGTTCAGGCGAACGCTTGGATATAAATATCAACCAGCGACGGTGACTCAGCAGTCATTGGAACCGAATTCGAATAATGGAAACCTGTCAGATCTCCGAAGCATAGAAAATGGAAGCTCCAATTCAATTTGGAAAAGGGAAAGCATTTCCCTTTTAGCATTCGGTGGAAGTTTGTTTCGTTTAGGAGGATGGTTTTTTTTAAATAGTGTTTTTCCTTAAATAATTATATTGAATAAACTTGTACTTACAAATTTTAATCAATGATAAGTGTCAGCATTGCTGGTTTAAAAACACCGTTAACTCCAAACTCACAATAAATTTATGGATTTCATAAAATGTAAAAATCCTACAGTCATAACTAAATCTTATATATGATGACTAAATCTTATAAAATCATATAGTCATAACTAAATCATAAACCTACCCAAAAAAAGGAACATTGAAAATTAATTTAATTCAAATGAATGGAAGCAAGGAAGTGACTCAAATAAGTCTAATAGGAGAAGGCAAGTGTTCTTGAGTAGTGAGGAAGCCAAAAGAATCGACTGACCAAAATCACCAGATTATCGAGCCAAGCCAAAGAACAAGCAACCCAAAGAGTAAAGGATTAAAGAAAGAAAGCCATTAAATTACCACCAAGTCAAGCAAACCAAAAAGAAAGAAAATCCCTAAAAGCTAAATATTTACAAAATTTTCATGGGGGGCCTTTCATTTGTGCAAAAATCAAGGGGAGTTGTTGGGGTGCCAAAAAGGCTCAAGCCTTACTCCATGCCTATTGGGTATTCACATTCTCAAGTCAGTTGGTACATCTAAATCAACCACTTATGAATCCTCAATCATTAATTTCTAAATTCACTTTACTTTGCCTTCTATATTTTGGCCTTACTATTTGCAGATTTCTTTGCATCAAATCTAATCAATCCAATCAAATTTGTAAACTCAAATACAGATCCCCACTATAGCAAAAGAGATGTAACATTACTATCTGCAAACTTCATTGCATTAAATTTAATCTATCCAATCTAGTTTGAAAACCCAAATACAACTCTCCACTGTAGCAAAAGAGATGTAACAAAACATTTGACAATTTTTCAAATGAATGGGTAACTAAAATTGATAAATTCTCAATTTTGGACTCCATAGCTATTCAACCTTCAGTTCAACTCATCTTATTATCTTGATAAAAGATTATAAAACCCCATATGTAAAAGCTAGATCCTATGCACTTTCCCTATTTGCATGCACACTCTATAAAGGGATGACAACTACATCCTTTGAAGTAATATAAGTGTCAAGTTTTTTAAAAAGTATTAGAGCAAATTGAAAAATATCAGCCACTCATTTTTTCCTAAAGCCATGCCCTTTTAAGCTATCGACTAACACAGATCAAAATGCAGCTAGTGAACCTGAAATATAACCATTCATGTATGCAATTTATGAACCTAAAAAAAAAATTGATGTTCGTGTCACAAAAGAAGTCAAAACATAAATATATAGAACTATTAATCTATACGCCACCTCAGTTGTTGGGACTGTAACTGCTTCCGCTTCTGGCACTCCCCTTATCATTCGCGTTTCTAAAGACCATGGTAGGGGTTATCTCTCTAAATCATGTTATTCACTGAGTTGTTAAGCCGTTTAGTATTATAGGGTGACCCCAGGGAATTCATTCAAGACTTTAGATATTCTTAGAATTAAGGAGGATATTGATTGGAGAGGAAGGAAACCCAATGGATGGTTACTTGTCTTTCCCATCCCTGCTGCTACAACGGGTTCCCCTAATTCATGGATTCTCTGGTAGAGGGGAGTCTTTTGGGAATTATTTGGTGGGATGGCTTAAAAGAAAACCCCAATTGCAGTAGGAGTAGCTACAGACCAACTTCAGATCCTGAATCTTGGGTATGACTGGTTAAGCCCAGGTTTTTCAGTATCTTGCACAATATAGGAGGCATTCTCCAAAGTCAATCCATAGTTGGTTAGTCCCATCAAATAGGATTTCCTCCACATTTTTCCATCCATCTCTTTCACTTCATCCCCCACTTCCATCTCGATTCCAAGGTAGGTCCCTAGTTATATCCCACGCTCTCAGAGGCAAGACGAGAATAGACCTTGAGGTAACCCATACCATAACGAATGAACCCACATTGCAACCTCAAGCCACAGTGCCAACTGAATATCTATGCTCACTCGTGACACAGTGAACCCATGCAAGAGCCCCACCCCCAGAAAACGTTCTCCTCCAACACTGCAAACCCACGAAAACCCTGTGTGTGCCCTATGCTCCCTCCGCGAAAACCATTTGCATCTCCAACATTGCAAACCCATGAAAATCCATGTGCGTGCCCTATGCTCCCTCCACGAAAACCAAATCCATTTGAATATCCAACACTGGAAACCCACAAAAACCCTCTGTGTGCCCTCTTCTCCCTCTGAGAAAACCATTTGGATATGGCAAAGATTTGCAATAAAAAATCCCCCAACATATTGGGTATTTATCATTAGAGGAAATTTGGGGTCTAAAATCGGCCTTATAAGAAAACGTGCCAAAATAAGTTTTTGTGAGTTGGAATTCAAGAACCAATAGAATTTCAATAAAATAAGTCAACCATAATGGTTGAATTGACATATTTGTCATTAAAAAAAACTACTTTTTTTGTTCGTATTTTCGACATATCTCATTGTGTTTTTACTCAAATTTCGATCGGGAGAGCTCGTTGGATGCGGAATTTGATTCCGCATCCAACAAGTACCCACACTGCATACTTTTGACGGACCCCGCTACCCCAAAAAAAAGAAATACCTAAAAAAACGTGATGATGACATCATCATCACGTTTTTTCAGGTATTTCTTGTTTTTGGAGTAGTGGGGTCCGTCAAAAGTATGCAGTGTGGGTACTCATTGGATGCGAAATCAAATTCCGCATCCAACGAGCTCTCCCGATCAAAATTTGAGTAAAAACACAGGGAGATATGTCGAAAATACAAACACAAAAAATAGTTTTTTTCTTTCTTCCTCCAAAATTAATCAATATTATTTTATTATTTCAACTATTATTTTATTATTTTAACTATTATTTTATTATTTCAACTATTATTTTATTATTTTAACTATTATTTTATTATTTTCCTTAGGAGGCCCATTTTAGACCCCAAAATTCCTCTAATGATAATAAATAATATAAGCCCTTATACCCTTATTATAGGCTCAATATATTGTTTTGATTTTTTTTAACCCCCAATATGAATGAACGTGTTATAATATTGGTTTATCAGTGACGCCCCTGTGTCAATAAGTAGCATGAAGTATTTTTCACTATTCAGTCCTTTTCTCTCGGTTGGTTCACATAGGTTAGTGTGAACGAGCTCCAAAGGTTTTGTAGAAGAATGCTCTTTTGTCTTGAAATGTACTCTTGTTTGTTTTCCATGTTTACACTGTTCACATACAGAGTTAGCAGGATTTGTAACTTCTGGCATATTACTAACTGCTTGGTTTTTGTAAATCTTGACCAAATTGTTAAAATGTATATGCCCTATTCTTCTGTGCCAAATCTAGCTTTCGTCTTCTTTTCCCAAGTGACATTTTTCAAACTCAATCTTATCCAACACATATATGTTGTTGGGGGTCCTAGTGGTTGTGGCTACTAACTTTCCTGATCCTTGCTTCCTTATTGTGCATCCTTTTGAGTTGGAGAGGAGTTCATGTCCTTGATCACACATCTGACTGACGCTTAGCAGATTATGCTTCATGTTGTCTACAAGCAAGACATTTTCAGCTAAGGAATTTTTGCTTCCAAGCTTCAATGTGCCTTTCCCCAATACTTTTGTTGAATTTTTTTTTTTTGTAAATAAAGACATTATATTACATCGGATAGAAGCCATTACAAAGCAGGGATACAAAAAATGGTCTAATAGTCCACTGGCCTATTGAAACACCGCACAGTGCTGGACCTGGGCCATAGAAGCCAAAAAAAAGGAAGGAATTGAGACCTAAACTAGCAGCAGGAACGTAGGCCCTATCTTTCAAAACCAGAGATGGGATTAAACCCTTATCCAGGCCAGGCATTCGCAAAAAATTGGGCTTCGAGAGAACCTACATTACATACCAAGAAAGCATTGGAGGGAACTTAAAAAACTTAACAGACCGAATTATCGAGATATGAAATAAACAGCACATACAGGAAGTCATTCCATTTTCTGGAAGGCCGAGGGAAAGCATGATACCATCGGATGAGCCAGAGAAGGACCCGTACCATGGGATTTCAGATCAGTCTAAGAGGGAGATAAGATTCTTCTTTGCTTCTTACCACATTTTCCGCAACTGTCCCGCGGGCGAGCCACCTCATCAAGACCTTTACCCGCAGCGAAGAAAGAGACTCCAAGCAATATGGAACCAATAACATCAACCTTCTGGTGAATGAGGTGGCATTCTCCATTATGGTGCTTCCATTCTCTTACCAGTTCCTCATCCCCCACCATTTTTTCTTCCCGCTCCATGTAGGAGTGTCCCACCAGCTTCATGTTCACCCAATATTGCATGAGGATGCGATCATAAGCTGTAGCACGCCCCGCAGTGGAACCAGGATATAGAACCCAGTCCGCCACCTCCTTATGGAGTTCATCCTTGGGCATATTTTTCATGGTATTCTAGAGATCCTCGACCTTGCCCTCCACTCCCCCATGAATGTTTAGAGGAATATTGTCCTTGAAAAATTCGGCTTCTTCTTGGGCTTGAATTTGCACTCTCGTAACCCTACGAGGGAGTTTTGCAGCACTCTCCTCGGCCAGGGATTCACCGAGGGCTTTTCCCTTAACCAACAAACGATGCGGGGCCATTTCCAGCAGGGGAGAATTAAGAGCTAAGGCACAGGGAAGAGAGAAGGTAGAAAACCACACCTAGACTAGACTAGAGGGCCACGGGGAAAACCAGAGGAGCCGAAAAGCAAGGAACAGGGTTGAATGATGAGAACGGATCGAACAGAGGGACAAGCAATAAAAAGGAAAAGGCATCATCAATACCCTGTTTGGATTGTACCTGGACAACGTCATTTCTCTGGTGCGGACCATCTCCCCCGTACCCTTAACCATGGTTGAACCTCTGTCGTGAGTGAAAGCCCAGTCGTTTCAGCCGCAACTCATCATCATGTCCGTCTTTTCGTCTGCGGTTCCAACGAGAAAAATAATGGCCAAGGACAACCACCTTAGGATCCGCTTGCTTACCTCATAAAAATGATCAGGCATCTTGATGATGGTCTGTCATGGTGTGTTCGCGCTGTCTATTACCTATATCCACCGCAGCGTTCAGGCTTGCCATCTACGAACCACCCACGAGATCCTGTGCAACCAGCTGTTTGCAATGATGAGCCCAGTCATGTGCTTCAAAGGCCTCAAGAGGGCCCCATTGGTGAGCCATCTCACCCTCAACCCCCGCATTCACAAGGAGGTCCGATGCCTTGTTGGTGTCGCATCTTACGTGACAGAATGAAACCACGGGGTGGGCGTGGATCATGCCATGAAGATCATCCAAGCAACTAGCTAACCTCCAACTAGTGGACACTTGGCCGCTGACTTGGCCATTCGCTAACCACCTTGTTATCTGCACCATGATACTGGAATCGCCCTCAATTATCGTCGGGAAACAGTTGCTGCGCACTAGGCAATTCAAACCTTGAAACATCCCTTCAAGCTCTGCAGATTTGTTGGTGTCTCAACCCATGGTTCCCAGAAAGATGAAAATACCCTTCCTTGCGAATCTCTGCATAATCCTCCATAACCTGCATCGCCTGGGTTCCCCCTTGAGGCCCCATCGAAGTTAAGCTTGAATACCTAAGGACAGGGAGGAGAACACGAATTGGGGCTGGAAAGTTGAAGGAGCCTGTCACGCTTGCGAAGCCCATCCAACTAAGATTTGTCCAAACCCCAAAATTCTCCAATATGGATTTACTCAACGGGAATGAGCTTGTCTTCGTTGTGCCATTGCATGCATCTGATGGAGGAGAGAAGATTGTCCCTCACCGTCTGCCAGACCTTTTCGATGTAGGTTCGTTTGTCCCAGAAGATCTAGCCATTCCTTTCCTTCCAAATGCACCACATGATCATACCAGGTAAAGCATTCCAAATGGTCCTGATAATTCTATTTTGAAGGTTTTTTGGTTCCATTCCGTCAAAGTTGTAGCCGGTTGGGCTCTTTTCTTATAACTTTTCTGGAAACCCAGAGCACCTTTATCCCAAATGGCCGCGGCAAAAGGGCAGCTATCCAGGAGATGGCTTGTGGTTTCCTCCGCCTGAGAGCATAGATAGCATTGAGAAGGTCCGTGGATACCACGCTTCCGAATATTTTCACAGGTGAGGATGCAGCCTTTAACAATCAGCCAAGCAAATAGGGCGACCTTGGGCCATAAGTTTAGGGTCCATATCTTCTTCCATGTTTCCACTTCCTTGACACGGTTCCTGATTCGAATGTTGTACTCCTCTTTAATGTTAAACATTCCTTTGTCCAAATATCCCCATCTCAGCACATCCTTCCCCTCCATGGATCTAATGCAACGCCTGTGCATTTCCTCTTGGAAAGTCTCCCAGTCCTCCACCTCAATTTGGTCGGGCTTCTTAATGAAGTTCCAGCAACGCCGCTCATTAATGATTTTCTCTTGCTATAAGTGGTGAACAAGAGTTAGACCCTCCTCCTTAGATAATTCCTGAATTGGAGTCCATCTTGGGTTGTCGACTAAACGGGGGAGTTGGTTCCATGAGTCTTCCCAGAACCTCGCATTCCTCCCATCACGAATTTCCCATAAACTATGACAAATTTCCCAGAAACTATGTTGTTGAACCAAGTGTCTACCACCTTTGGCCTTCATCCATATCGGGGATCCCTACTGCTCTTCATTTAAATGGATCAGCTGGGATGGGGGCCTATCGCGACCATATTTAGAGAGCCAAAACCGGGCCCATGGTTCAGAGGTGTGGGAGACCCATCTCCACCAGACTTTCACTCCTTGGACTTCAGCCATGATTTCTAGATCTCTCAAACCCAAACCCCCCTTCAACTTGGGCTGGCAGATGCTGTCCCAGCTTACCAGGGAAAATTTAGCTTTATCCTCTCGGCCTCCCCATAGAAAATTGCGCTGAATACCACGAATCTCACGAAGAATGGACTTCGGAGCCGAGAGGACAGAAAATGGTATATGGGCATTGCTTGTAAGACAGATTTTAACAAGACCAACCTACTGGGTAAGTTTAGAGGTCTTAGGGTCTAGTTCGTGAGTTTATGTTTCATTCGGTCAAGGAGTTCAAGCTAAGAGGTACGTTTCACTTTACACGGGCCTAGGGGAATGCCTAGGTATTTTGAAGGGAATGAGCCCTTCGAAAAACCCAGGATACGGAGGATATTCCTTTGAGTGGCAGGAGCGGTATTGAGGAAGAAGACTTGGGATTTGTCCTGGTTTACTGCAAGACTAGAGGCCTTGGCAAAGAGAGTCAGGCAATTTTTGAAGCTTCTCGCTTCTTGGACTGAAGGGTGCCCCATGAGCATGGTATCATCGACAAATTGTTGATGAGTTTGAGCATCCATGGTATCCGTAAAATGAATACCTCTTAGCTCTCCATTTTCTTCCTTGGTCTGAAGGAGACGGATCAGGCCCTCTGCCATTAAGCTAAAGATGAAGGGAGAGAGGGGGTCCCCCTGCCTGATACCCTTAGAAGGTTGAAAGGGACAAGTCGGGGATCCGTTCAGGAGGATACTGAAGAAAGGATTGGAGATGAGACCCATTACCCATTCAACCTATTCATGGCAGAACCCATAGGCTTCCAACATTCTGTAGATGAATTGCCAACTTAATTTGTCGTAGGCCTTAGATATATCAAGTTTGATCAACATACCTGGTTGTCGTGAACTTTGCAGAGAATGGAGGAATTCATGAACAAGGATGACCCCATCCAGGATTTGGAGCCCTTCAACAAAACCAGATTATTCCGGGAAGATCAGAGAGGGCAGAAGAGTCTTCAGATGATTGGCAATAATTTTGAATATGATCTTGTAGACCACATTGCAAAGGGCTATAGGCTTGAACTTATTTGGGAGATCGACACCCGTTTCCTTAGGGATGAGAGAAAGGAACGTTGCATTGAAAGATTTTAACACCCCTTTTTTTTGTCACGATTCTTCCACTATTTCCACTACCTCTTCCTTAACCATATCCCAGAAATAGTGGAAGAAGTTAGAGGTAAACCCATCCAGGCCAGGGGCTTTTCCCAGATCCATCTGGTTGATAGCCTCTTCAACTTCTTGTAGAGTTACCGGTTTTACGATCATCTCATTATCTTCCCTAGTGATAGAGGGAAGGATTAGGCGAGTGATTTGAGCAATGTCTCTCTCCCTGTCATGGATGTCTTCGTTGAGGATCTGTGCAAAATAGTGGTTGAGTTCCTCTTCAATCTCTCTGCGCGTTTCAACTCGACTACCATCCATTTTTTTGAGATTCTGAATTCTTGAGGTGTTCCTATTCTGAATGACCAAATTATGGAAGAACTTGGTGTTTTTTCCCCCATCCTGCAACCATTTGACCTTGGATTTTTGTTTCCAGTAGATTCCTTCCTATCTTTCCCTTGCCTCCAGCTGCCCCCATAAGTCTTTTTCTTTTTTCTGCATGTCCTCATCCCATCCATCTGTCATACCTTTCTAACTGAGTTGATCGAGTTTAGAAACCAATCTTTTCTTGTCCTCAAAAATGTTGCCAAACTCTTCCTTGTTCCAGGTACGGATTTTGGATTTTAGCATTTTGAGTTTCTGTAGGAAACAGTACATGGAAGTTCCTAAAGGGGGGACCAGCTCCTGCCACCATTGTTGAACAAGATCTTTGAAGTCCTTATGCTCCATCCAGAACTATTCAAATCGGAATGGTTTCCTCAGAGTGGAACAGGTCGAATCCCAGTGAAGGCTGATGGGCCAGTGATCAGAACCTGTCACTGGGAGCACCTCTGCCATGATTTATCCCGTATCATGGATTATAGTCTCTGAGACCAAAACCCTGTCTAAGTGAGAGGTAGCCAAATGTTCACCCCCACATTTGTTGTTCCATGTATACCAGCCATTTTCGGTTTCCATATCCACGAACGAGCTTTGAGTCTGAAAAACTCCAAAAGCCTCTTGGAATTTGTCTAGAGTTCTTCGGCCTCCTTTTTTTTCCCCAAGGTTGGCAATGAGGTTGAAATCCCCTCCCATCACCCATCTGGCTCCTTCCACTTTGTGGTTGGCCCAGTCTAATAAATCGATGAAGGCCTGCTTTTCAGGGAAGTTGTTGGGGCATTAAATATTCACCAGAGTACCCTTCACCCCTGACACAAGGTGATGGAAGTCTGCCATGGGGGAAAACTTATTAGCGCTCCATTTTGTGAGATCTACCACCTAAGGGATCCAGATAATTGCAATGCCCCCTGATTTCCCAACAACATCCAAAGCCACAACCTGCCTACCTTTCTAGATTTTAATTCTGATTTTTTCCAAGCCTTCGAAACTGCATTTAGTTTCCTGGAGAAAGAGGATATCAAGGTTTTCTTGTTTTATTTTCCTGGTGAGAGTCCTCCACTTCCTGGGGTTGCCACACCCCCTTATATTCCAGGATATTAGATTCATTGGATAACTTTGGTAACTTCAGAGAAGGTCGCCTTGATCGTAGGGTATTTTCCTGATTCTATGAGCTTGACACCTACTTCTGTAATGTGTTGCTTGTTTGATTTCCTTCCTCTACATTGCTCATCCTCTGGAGATTTTCGCTTATATCCTATTTGAGGGTTTGGGTCAATCCCCAGGTTTGGGTGAGCTCCAGCTTTGATGATTGCCTCTTGGAGGAGCTCGATTTTCCTTCTAGGTACGTAACCTTTCCCCTTTTTCCACATTATGCTTCTATCGCATCCAAATCTAGTTCACCTAGTTCCATTTCCTCTTCCTCTGCTTCCTCCACTATTTCCATCTATTGGGTTTCCATCCCATCTGGGGCATTGAGATCCTTGGTGGGGTGGGTTGCTTCCTTTTTTTCCTTAGGATTACCATCCTCTGCCATGTCCCCAAGGACCGTGAAAGCATTCTTGTATCGGATCTCCCGCATCTCTGTGTGTGTTTTGGCTTTTGATGTCCCACTGGCCCTGCTTCTTTTATGGTTCTTAACCTAGGTGAAGCCATCAGAAGGAGGCCCAGCTCCCTCCGGACGATGCTTAGCTGGGTTAGGCTTTGCAACCAATCTGGGACAGTTCCTTCCCAAGTGACCATATTCATGATAGTGTCTACACCTGAACGGGATCTGCTCATAGTCGATGGGTTGGATCCATTCTTCATCTTCCCAATTTAGGTTTATGGCTTCTGGAAGCTCTTTGGAGAGATCCAGGTAAACACAAATCCTCACAAAGGAAGTATACCTCTGGGTCTTGGTTTTCTCAGCCACCTTAATAAAATATCCTAGGGTATTTCCAATATACCTCAGGGTTTCCAAATCCCAATATTCCCCTGGAAGAGAGAAGAGGCATATCTAAACTAGGGCCACAGTCATGTCCTCTATTTCAGGGTTGAATCTTTCCTTCCATGGGCAGAGATAAAGGCTAGCAAAAAAGAAGAAATAAGGGCCTCCCTCCAAGATATGGTCATGGTCCTCCTCATTGAAGAAAATAATAGTGAAGAAACCATTAGAGTCAAGTTGCAGGTCATAGCGGCCTTTAGGGTTCCAAGCACTGCAGATCCATTTAACCAGGTCCTTTTCCTTGGGCCAAATCCCCACAAACTTTCCAATCAGAGCCTTCTCCTTCCATAGTTCTATCATGCCCCTCACCTTCTCTAATCTAACATAGATTGTTGGAATGGTGGGGGCTTTTGCCAGGCAGCCCCCCACACTAGGCTTTCGACCGATGGTCAAACCCTCCTACTGATCCTTTGTGGCTGGAGCCACCTCATTGTGCCCACCGGGTCTCGAAGAGCCTGACTCCATCAGGGGTTCACCCAGGGAGGCCAAACCACCCGATGAGCCAGCCAGATTCTATGAACCAAGGCCCCAGCGGCCAGGCAGTGCCGGCCAGAGACTTAGCAGAAAAAACCTACAAACCCTAGCACTCTGTGCTAACTTCACAATACCATCGCTTCAGTGATGTTCACATTGTCCCATGCTCATACATTCTTTATCAATAGTTAAAAATACTTTTGTTGAAATGTTGTTTCCAAAAGAGACAGATCCTTTGTCCTCCTCAATATTAACAAAAGCACTTTTTTACCTTTCATATGCTTGGAGTGTTAGAATTTTATCATTTAAGCTAGCATTATATTAGGATCTTTAACTGAGAGAATAACAAGCACAACAATCAAACACAAGAGACAATGAACATAATGTTTTTCCTCCTTGGGGAAACCATAAATGGAGAAAACCCCGCAACTTCCTCAAAGATAGAATCAGCACCAAAATTAAGACCCCAAAATAGTAAGATGATCTCCCGACAGCAGTAGCCTCTTTCTTTCTAACCCCAACAACTTCTTCTTCCTTAGATATGCGCTACAACTGAGTGTGAGTGAGTGTGTGTTAAATAGAGAGGCTCACTCTCTATTTATACTAATTCCCGACTTGACAATAACTCAGTAGGTCCAACTTCTCTAGGAGAGTCTAATAACCCTAGGGCCTCGGAACTGCAGGGACTTTAACCCTTGCACAATAGGAGGGTTACCCATAATGACTTGACATGACTTGTTTACATTATTGAGTCTCCCAATAGGAACATCGAGGCATGACATGACTCAAATACATTACAGACACTTCCCGGAATAAACATTGGGGTACAAGACATAAGATATACAAGTGAATACATTCCAAAGTTACAAATACATCAACACTCCCTCTTAACTAGGAAGGTATTCTCTTGACACAATTTATTAGAACGGGTCTTTTTCTCTGTATCATCTAGATCATCAATGAGTTCTCGTCATCTTCATCTTCAAGTCATCTTCATCTTCAAGTCATCTTCATCTTGATCTGGATCATCACTCAATCTGGATCATCACTACTAGATCATCTCTCCTAGATCATCATCACTGGATCTGGATCATCATCACTCGATCTGGATCCTCATTGGGTCATCATCACAGGTGCTATCTCTTGATTCTTCTCTTCATAGGAAGTTCTACAAAGCCAGCCATTTTTCATGCTGGATGTACATCTACAGAGCTAGTCCTTTTTCATACTAGATGTATCATCATAGAACTAGTCCTTTTTCATACTAGATGTGGCATCTACATAGAGCCAGTCCTTTTTCATACTGGATGAGTCTTCACAAATCTAGTCCTTGTTCATACTAGATGTGGGATCTACACAGAGCCAGTCCTTTTTCATACTGGATGAGCCAGTCCTTTTTCAGACTGGATGTGGGATCTACACAGAGCTAGTCCTTTTTCATACTAGATGTGTCTTCACAGAGCCAGCCCTTTTTCATGCTGGATGTGGGATCTACACAGAGCTAATCCTTTTTCATACTAGATGTGTCTTCACGGAGCCAGCTCTTTTTCATGCTAGATGTGGGATCATCACATACATCTGACAATGGAAGGAACCAATCCTCTCACCATGTCACAGCTCTTACATCCGACCATGGAAGGAACCAATCCTCTCACCATGTCAGAAAGGCACAACACTTACATCTGACCATGGAAGGAACCAATCCTCTCACCATTTTAGAAGGGCATAGCACTTACATCTGACCATGGAAGGAACCAATCCTCTCACCATGTGAGAAGGGCTCATCACGGACTCATCACTTCCTCTTGAGAGGAATCTCAATCTGGAGAACACCAAGCTTCTCCCTGAAGTACTCAAACTTCACTCTGGCCAATGGCTTTGTCAACACATCAGCTATCCATTAGTCCGTCGCAACATACTGGAGCTTCACTACTCCTGTCTGCACCATATCCCTAATATTGTGATACTTGATCTCGATATGCTTCGACTTGTCATGGAACACCGGGTTCTCCGACAACTTCACACAACTCTGGTTGTCACAATATATACAAGTAGCATCTAACTGGAGATCAAATAAATTAGACGGTAGCTTCCTTAGCCATACTACCTCACAACTAGCTGAACAAGCTGCAACATACTCTGCTTCAGTTGTACTCAGTGCCACATAGGATTTATTCCTACTAAACCAAGAGATCACACTTGATCCCATACTGAAGCAGCACCCTGAAGTGATCTTCCTATCGATGGCACTTCCTACCCAATCTAAATCAACATAACGCTCCAGGTTAATCTTCTGATCAGCCTTATACTTGAGCCCATAGTCAACTGTACCCTTTAGGAACCTCAGAATATGCTTTGCAGCAATCAAGTGAACATGTCTCGGATCTGTCAAGAACTGGTTCAAGGTGTTCACAGCAAAGAAAATATCCGGTGTTGTATTCATCAGGTACATCAAGGACCCATACATCTGATGATACATCGTGGCATCAACCGACTCGGATGAAGCGTCACTCAATAGCTTCAGGTTCGATGCCATAGGTGTGGTTAAGGCCTTACACTCCATCATCCCATATCTCTTCAGGATCTCTATTGCATACTTCCCTTTTCCAAGGAAGATTCCATCCGCATTCTGCCACACCTCCATGCGTATAAAATAATGCATCATACCCAAGTCCTTCATTTCGAACTCAGCAGCAAGCTTTCTCTTCGTATTAGTAATCAATCTATCCATACCTGTTACAAACAGATCATCTACATATAGTAGGAGTATCACTAGATTTCCTTCTTCAACCTTGTAGTAGAGGTTGGAATCTGCTTTGCTTTGGGTAAAGCCCAAACTAGATAGAAATCCATCAATTCTGTTGTACCATGTCATGGGTGCCTGTTTCAAACCATACATGGATTTCTTCAGTTTACACACATGAGTCTCCCTATCATGTGTCTCAAAACCGAGTGGTTGCTCCACATACACTTCCTCTTCCACTACACCATTCAAGAAAGTAGTCTTGACATCCATCTAGTGTATCTTCCATTTCATCACTTCAGCCAGAGCAAGTACTAATATGATGGAAGTGTATCTGGCTACAGGTGCAAAAGTTTCTTCATAATCTATTCCTTCTTTCTGGGAGAAGCCACGAGCCACGAATCGTGCTTTATATTTTTCTATGCTGCCATATGCAGTATGCTTGATCTTGTAGATCCATTTGGAAGTCACCAAAAAATTCCCCTCAAGTCTTGGGACAACATCCCAAACATCATTCTTCATGATTGATTGGTACTCTTCGATCATAGCATCCTTCCATTATTTCTTTTCTGTTGCTTCTTCATAGTTGGAAGGTTCTTTATCAATGAAATCACATAATAAGGCTACGTAACTGGAACAAGACCTGGTTCTTTTCCTTTCTCTATGTGATTCTTCTGGAGCCCCATATCTTTCTACACCTTGGATAGCTTCTCATACCCAAGCAAGTTTCCTCTTGTGAGGATTCTTCTCCTGAGGTGGATCTACAGGTTCTTGAGGTTCTTCTATTTCTCGATCTTCTTCTTGATATTCTTCGTTCATGGTTGTTTCATGAATTTTGGGTGCTTCTGTTTATTTAGGTTCTTTAGAAGGTCTCTTTCTGGATTTGTTGTAAGCTGAGTCTTTGTTAAATGTTACATCCCTACTGATGCCGATCTTCTTGAATCCTGGGAAGTATATTCTATAAGACTTCGAGATTTCAGAGTATCCCACAAATATACCCTTCCTTCCTGAAGGATCTAACTTTGTCCTCTTTTCTTTCGAAATGTGTATGTACACTGGACAGCCAAATATTCTGAGATGGCTGACTTCTGGTTTCTTGCTGGAAAAGACTTCTTCAGGTGTCTTATTCTCGAGTACTCTATGTGGAGTACAGTTCTATACATACACCATTGTTTCGGCAGATTTTGCCCATAGATGCATGGGAAGATCTTGATCATGAAGCATGGCTCTTATAGATTCCATGATCATTCTATTCTTCCTTTCTGCAACTCCATTCTGTTGTGGATTATATGGAGTGGTTAACTCCCTCTTAATCCCTGAATCTTTGCATAAGTCTTTGAATTCATTCAATGTGAATTCTCCACCATTATCTGATCGAAAAATCTTGATCTTATTTTTTGTGTGGTTCTCGATCAAGGCTTTGAATTCCTTGAACTTGTTGAATACTTCATCTTTGTTCTTCATAAAGTATATCAATGTCTTCCTAGAAAAATCATCAATGAAATAAACATAGTATACATACCCACTTAATGAACTGGATGATATCGAACCGCATACATCGGAGTGGATGATTTCCAAGATTCCTTTTTCCTTGCTCTCGCTACTTGGAAATGTCTTCTTTGTGTTCTTTCTTTTTGCACATCCTTTGCAAACACCATCATGTTTTGTCTGCATTTCTGGAAGACCTTCAACAACTTTGCTTGCAAGTGGTAGTGCCCTGTAATGCACATGTGCAAGCCTTCTATGCCAAAGTTCATTTGGTTCTACTGAGTCATGAACCAAATATTGTTCTAGTTGGCCCTTCAATTTGTATAGACCTCCTTCTTGTTCCCCAATCACTATTGTATCATCAAAAGTCTTTCCCTTTGGCACATAAGAACTTGGCCATCTACAAATGCAACCTTCATTCCTTTTGCATCTAATGCAGATATGGAGAGGAGGTTCTTCTTTAGTCCTTGTACAAACAACACATTTTTCATCTTCATAAACTTTCCAGAGTCCAGCTTATAGGAGGATTCACCACTACCTTTTATTGGATATTGGTAGTCATCCCCAAGTTTCACCTTGTGAGGTGATTCATGTTCAAATAATTTCACAAATGATTCTTTGAATCTCATCATATGTTTGGAAGCACCAATGTCTATAAGCCGATCATTGCTTCCATGTGAGATAGTTCCCATGAGAGCGAAGATCAGCACATATTCTTCATCACTTGAAGAATCATCACTTTCTTGTCTGATTCTCTTTGTGGAAGGTTCATCATCCTCTGCAGCATGAGCATGATGTCTTCTCTTATTTCCCTGTTTCTTCTTTGAGTTCCCTTTGTTAGGGCAGTATTTCGATATGTGACCTTTCTCATCACATGTGTAACATCTAATAGTAGACATATCGCTTCTAGAGTGTGAAATATTACCTTTTAAGTGATGATGGTCCCTTTTAGTTTTCTTGGTGTGGGCTGTGAGAGCTTGATCTTCACTTCCCATATTTTCTTCTCAAGCTACTATCCGAGCCTCTTCTTGAGAGCATTCTTCCCATATTCTACTTAACTTGACTAGCTTCTTTCTTGCACAGATCCCTTGAATGAAAGAGTCCCATGCCCTAGGTAGACCATTTAGGGTGGTCATCACAATCTCTGCATTCTCCACTTCTTCATCTACTGCTTCCAGCTGTTCCTTGATCTAAGATACCCTTGTAAATTAAGACTAGATGGTCTCTACATTTTGGATCTTTACATTCTTTAGTTGGTTTCTCAGAGTCATCTTCCGATTTATGTTCGTCCCTTCAAACAGTTTGGTTAGGGCATCAAACATAGCTTTAGGTGTCTTTAGGGAGGACACTTATGGTATGATGTGATCCTTGATTGAATCAGCAATAATCCTCTTAGCCATTACCAACTTCTTCTTGTGTAAGTCCTTAGCCTCATCTCCCTCTGGAACTAGAACCTCCTCATTGATATAGGAGTCCAACTCATTTTCTTCCAGGACCAGGGAGATCTTATACTTCCAGGATTGGAAGTTATCATCTCCCTCAAGATTTTCATCAAGATTGGTATGATGATACATATTAACTGAGAACCTCAAATGGAAATACAAAAGATTTATATCTTACCAGGTCAAGATGTCAGTTCTGGATTTGGAGCTGAATTTCTGCAGTGATGGTTCAGGATCAGATTAGGGTTTGAATTTCTTAGAGTTCTGTCCAACCAAATGCTTTGATCTTGATCTCTAAACTTTGATTTTGAGGAGGAGATCAATCCAGGCCTAGGCTCACTCAACAATTCCACTTCTATGTAAAGCCCTAATTTCTGGTAGTAGTGATGGGTCAAAAACTGAAAATGCTCATAATTAGATTCTGCTTCGACAGAAAGATGTGCCCTAGAGAGGAGAGTCAGCCCAAACTTCTTTTTCTAAAAATTTGTGGAGAGAGATCCAAAAAATAGGAATCCCTAGTTTCCACGGCTGCATAGTGTCTTCTTCTCAAGTTAGCTTTGATACCATGTTAGAATTTTATCATTTAAGCTAGCATTATATTAGGATCTTTAACTAAGAGAATAACAAGCACATCAATCAAACACAAGATACAATGAACACAATGTTTTTCCTTGGGGAACCCATAAATGGAGAAAACCCCACAACTTCCTTAGAGATAGAATCAACACCAAAATTAAGACCCCGATCTCCCAACAACATTTTCCTCTTTATTTCTAGCCCCAACAACTTCTTCTTCCTCATCTATGCGCTACAACTGAGTGTGAGTTATTGTGTGTTAAATAGAGAGGGTCACTCTCTATTTATACTAATTCCCGACTTAACAATAACTCACTAGGGCTGACTTCTCTAGGAGAGTATAATAACCCTAAGGCCCCTGAACTGTGGAGACTTTAACCCTTGCACAATAGGAGGGTTACCCACAATGACTTGACATGAGTTGTTTACATTATTGAATCTCCCAATAGGAACATCGGGGCATGACATGACTCAAATACATTATAGACACTTCCCAGAATAAACATTGCGGTACAAGACATAAGATATACAAGTGAATACATTCTGAAGTTACAAATACATCAACATGGAGAAACCACTATCAACATACCATTCACCAGAACTATTGTTTTGAGCTTGAAGAGAAATTCCACATTCGTAGTTGTCCTTGCGTTTAATCCATATCTTGTTGGACATTTCTCATTTCTTATTGTAGGTATCTTCATTCTACAATCTCTGACTATATTTCCAAATTTTTTACACTTGTAACATTCTACTTATGATCTCAAGGGACCAAACTTGTTACTGTATTGTGGTCGTATGAGGCTTACATGGTTATTCCTTGTTTCAAAGTT
This sequence comes from Pseudotsuga menziesii, assembly GCA_001517045.1. Taxonomy (NCBI): domain Eukaryota; kingdom Viridiplantae; phylum Streptophyta; class Pinopsida; order Pinales; family Pinaceae; genus Pseudotsuga; species Pseudotsuga menziesii. Next base: position 247,832 of record LPNX011159418.1, on the reverse strand, counting down.
TCTTCTTTGAAAATAGTTTGCAACTTTGTGTCCAAATCTTCCACATGTAAATAAATGACCATAAAATAAGTATCCATACCTGGGAACATATGAAGGGGGTGATTTTTTGATATCTGGTCTTTCTTCTGGACTTCCTTTTGATAAGGTTTGTTCTAGTTGACATTCAGTCTCTTCTTCATTTGTGGAGTCCTTGACAACTTATACATAACTTCTTGGCTTCTCTTCATTACCTGTCATCATTGAACTTGAGGCCTCATCAGTATTCTTCTTATATCCTATACCGATCTTGTCAAAGAATGGCTTATGTTTGTTGATGATTTGATCTAGAATCTTAGAGTTGTTCTCATAACTCTTAACGGTATCTTTTGTATGTAATTTTGTCTTCAGAGATACTATCTCAGCCTCACAATTTTCTTTTTATTTCATACTTTCCATTAGCTTTTCAATAAGAAAGTATTTGATTATTTTGGCTTCTTCTAGTTTTACCTTTAAGTCGGTAATGATTTGTTCAAACCTTTGTGCATCTTCCTTAAGTACCTTGTTGTCCTTCCTGACTTTTTCAACTATTTCAAGGAAATTATAAGTTATGCTTCAAGATCTAATTCATCTTCAACTTCAGATTCTTCATCACCATTGGGATCCTCGTTTGAGTTTATTTTCATAAAGAGTACCTTATCTGGTTCGCCATCATCATTATAGTCATTTCCACTATCATTGTCGGAGTCACCACTGGATGATTTGTTGTCCCTTTTTGTATAGAGACTTTTCTTTGCAAACTTCCCTCTATTCTTATTCTTGTAATTATTGTACTTCTTGTAGGGTTTGAAGATGCCATCTTCATCACTATCTGATTTATTTGCATATGGACATTTAGAAGCAAAATTACCTATCTTTCCACATGAAAAACATTCAAGAGGTAACTTACCTTTGTATTTCCCAGTGCTTTTCTTCAATTTATGAACAAAGTTAGTAATTTATTCATCATCAGATTCATCACTTGTTGGCTTGTCCTTTGTTGATTTGTTCTTACCAGGTTGTTTGGATGAGAGCTTGAATGTTGCTTCCTTTCTTGATGTGTCCTTGTATTCAATTCTCATTTCATAATCCATAAGAGTCCCATGCATCTGATCTACTGTCATAGTCTTCAAATCTATTTTTTCTTTAGGGAAGAGATCTTGGGGTTGGACCTCTTGGGCAGAGTTCTTAGAACTTTTCGAAAAACTATGTCCTCCTCAAATTCTTCTCCCAAACCTTTGATGGTATTCACAAGTGGATCAAATTGAAGAATATAGGATGCTATGTCTTTGTCTTCATTCATCCTTAGATATTCAAATTGTCCTCTATATGTTTGAAGTTTGGCATCCTTAAATTTGCTATCTCCTTCATATGTGGTTTGGATTTTGTCCCACATTTCCTTTGCAGAGGGGCTACACATCACTTTGTTGAAGACAGATTCATTTATAGCACCTAGAAGGTGATTTCTAGCCTTTGAGTTGTTGTTGTATTGAGCCAACTCAACTGCATATGTTGGTATGGTCTGTGGTACCTTGTACCCATTCTCGATACTTCGCCATATTTATATTCCTTGAGCTTCTATGAAGACCCTCATCCTTATGCTCCATAATGCATAGTTTCTTCCATGAAATAAGGGTGTTCCAGTTTTGATTTGTTTAGCAAACTTTCCCTTGATTTCCTTCCAGCAATTAGTTTATTCTGAAGGAACCTGCTCTGATACCAATCGTTGAAATATTGAGAGGGGGGTGAATCAATATTTGCAGAATAATAAATTTTTAATCAAAATAAAGTTGTTGATCACCAATCACAACATATCATCAATTTGTATGAAAATAACAAGCTGCATAGTACACAAATTTTTTTTACATGGAAACCCAAGTCCTGGGGGTAAAACCACATAATCCTTTTTAATAATAGTTTTCCATAAATAACTGGTAGGAGGAAACAACCCCCTTATTACAATGACTTCAATTTTCCAGCTAAAACTGGAAGGAGGCTACAACCTCCTGATTTACAAGCTACAACCTGAAGGAATATACAAATCCATAGCTCTCAATCTTCAACCGGAAGGAGGCTACAACCTCCTTTCCTTGCCACGTCCTGCCACCCAGATAATAAAGAAATTGTCAAACCTATGAACTTGTCAAACCAAACTATGAATATGCTGCTGATAAGCTATGCACTTTGATCACTACCAAATCATCTTTGTATACCAAAAAGTCATTTCACTTCCATACATTGCTCATGTACATCATTTTACACCTCATAATACGCAATTACTAAATAAGTAATTATGCTCTTCTTTCACTAAACATAAGGCATGCATTGTCATGCATCATCATCACAGGTATGCATCATCGTCATAGAGTATGCATCCTCATCATCAAATATACATCATCGTTATCTCAGTGCGCATCGTGTATGCACCATCGACATCAAGTATACATCATAGTGCATAGAAGAGAATCATCACACTATGGTATGCATGTACATCATATTTTATAGGAGTGCATCAGCATCATAGAGTGTAAATCATTATCACATGGATTATCATCATAAAGTGTATCATATCATAGAATAAAGGTATGTAAAATCATCATCATAGCCTCCATAATGACTTCAAATATATATATACCAATATAGAGGCTCACATACTAAGATCAAAGATGAACTCTATCCATGAGAGACATGTGTCATCACAAGAGAAACCCAAAAGCATGAGCAATACCTTTTTGAATATCACAAGATGAAGAAAAAATTAAAAAACCAAAATAAACTCTATATCATGTCAACACATATCCCTCGTAACAATCTTTCCAATGAGCCAAGAATTTTGTAATTTTGATTCCGTATGAGAAAGTTAGGCCAATTTTAATTCAAAAACCATAAACCTACCAAACTTTGGAGTGGAAGATAACAAATTTTTAAAGTTGAATGGTACATCATCCAATTCATAGAATTCTGCAAATTTGGCTCACTATAATAGTAATTTATCTTCGATTTTCTTATGACATGCTAGATTTGGTCATATTAATTATGACGGTCTCAGAATTATGAAACAGAAAGGAGTTCAAGGGCTTCCTACTATTTCAAGACAACTTTCCCCATGTGATGCTTGTATTTTAGGCAAGCATAGTAAACAACCTTTTCATGATTCTATGTTTCAAGCTTCAAGAAATCTTGGTCTTATTCACTCAGACTTATGTGGGTCCATGCATGTTCCATCAGCAAATGGTAAAAAATATATCATGAATTTTATTGATGACTTTACAAGGATGTGTTGGGTTTATTTATTAAAAGAAAAATCTCAAGCTTTTGATACATTCAGAAATTTTCACTTGTGGATCAAAAATGAAGCTCAACTCAATATTGGAACCCTTAGAACTGATAATGGTGGTAAATATACATCTCAATAATTTGAAAAATATTTACAGGAGAATGGTATTAAACATCAAACAACTATTCCCTATAATCCACAACAAAATGCTGTGGCAGAACGTATGAATAGAACACTCTTGAATATGGTAAGATCAATGATGTTTTTTAAGAATGTTAAGTTAATGTTTTGGGGAGAAGCATTTCTTTGTGTTGTCTACATTAAGAATATATGTCCTTATTTTTCACTACAAAACAAAACACCTTATGAAATGTGGCATGGCCATCTTCCAACTGTTAAGCATTTTATAATTTTCGGTTCCACATGTTATGCTTTGATTCCTGAGCAACAAAGACATAAATTGGGAGCAAGAACTTGAAAGTATATTTTTGTGGGATATTCTAATACTTCTAAAGTTTATAGATTGTATGATGAAGATAACAAGAAGTTTATTGTTTCTACAGATGTTATATTTCTTGAATTTGAGAAAGATGTGCTCACTATTGATAAACAACTTGCTTAGCTTGATAGATTTCATTCTAAAAAAATCTATCATGGAATGGATAATGAACTTTCAAATCTTGAAGGGGGGATTCCTGTTCTAATTCAATTTTTGGAATTTCCTCCTATAGCAACAAGTTCTTCTAATGCACAAGTTGATGATTCTAATGTGCACAAGTTGATGAAACATATGATGAGACAGTTGATGACATTGTTAATGTAATGGATAAATTAAGTACATAGATAATGCAAAACCTACTCTTAAAGAAGAAACGGAGCAAACACCATAACAAGAAGTTCGTAGATCGATACGGACTAAGACATTTCCAAAAAGATATGATGATTTTGTCACATTAGATTTTGAATTAAACTTTCATGCGTTTGATGAACCTGCATCTTTTCAAGAATCAGTATCTAGTGATGTATGGAAAAGTGCAATGCAAAGAGAGTATGATGCTCTCATAAAAAATGGAACTTGGAGGTTGGTGGACCCTCCAATTGGAACCAAACCTATTGGTTGCAAGTTGATATATAAGAATAAGTATAAAGAAATTGGCTCACTTGACAAACACAAAGAGAGACTTGTAGCAAAAGGATATGCATAGAAAGAAAGTGTTGATTACACAGAAACATTTGCTCCTACAACTAAATGGGGCACCATTCGAACTTTGTTTTCATTAGCAACTCAAAAAGGATGGAAAATACATCATATGGATGTTAAAACCGTCTTCTTGAATGGAGACTTGAAATAAGATGTTTATATGGATCAGCCTAAAGGATTTGCTATCAAAGGTCAAGAACAGAAGGTATGCCAATTATTCAAATCTTTATATGGTTAGAAGCAAGCACTCTGAGAATGGTATGAAGAGTTAATTGAACATCTTCTCAAATTGAATTATAAGCATTTCAATCTAGATGATGCAACTTTATTTGTCAAGAAAGTTGGAAGATCAGTTGTATATCTAATTGTCTATGTGGATGATTTGCTTATCACAGGAAATAATGATGATTATATAGCCTCTATTAAAAGAGAGTTGAAAAAGGGTTTTGATGTGACAAATTTGGGATTATTACATTATTATTTAGGAATTGAAGTAGATCAAAAACCAAAGCACATTTTCATTTCTGAGAAAAAATATGTTGGAGAGTTATTAAACAAATTTGGTATGTAGGATTGTAATCCCATTTCTACACCAATGGAGAAGAATCTAAAGCTTACTTCAAATGAAGGTAGCACATTTGAAGATCCAACAAAGTACAGGCAGCTTGTTGGAAGTTTAATTTATCTTACTACTACTCATCCTGACATAATTTTTGTTGTAGGAATACTTTCCAGGTTTATGCATCATTCTTGTGAAGGTCATTGGAATGCAGCAAAGGAGTGCTCAAATATTTAAAAGGCACTCAATCTTATGGCATCAAATATTCTAAAGTTTCAGACTTTCATCTCACTAGTTATTCAGATTCAGATTTTGATGGAGATAAAGAGCAAGGGGTCTCTACATCAGGTTATTTGATGAACCTTGGATCAGAAGCTATCACATGGAGATCACAAAAGAAATTTGTTCCTGCTGATTCTACAACTTAAGCCAAATATGTTGCAGTAGCTCAAGCCACAAAAGAAATCATTTGGCTTCGTAAAATACTTGAAGACTTGCAAGAGAAACAAATGACTTCAACGCCTCTTTTTGTTGGCAACTCTTCTATAGTTGAATAGGCCAAGAATCCAAAATTCCATGATCGAACCAAACATATCAACACCAAATATCACTTGATTCAACATCATGTTGAGGCCAAAACCATTCATCTGACACATTGTTCTACTTCATAGAAAATTGCAGATATCTTTACTAAAGCATTGGGCTGTGAAAAGTTTGAAACATTTAGAACACATCTTGGCATGTCATATGTCCCTTCGGATTAAGAGGGGAATGATGAATAATCATTTGGGCGATGGACCATCGTCATGGTGATATTTTAATATCATAAAATTCAATAAATACAGTGGTATGATCTTATGGGGACCAGTGTTCGAAGTTAATGCAATCAATGCGAAACAATGGAATGGATGGTCACGTATCAACAAAGGTCGTAATATTCCAACAATCAAAGATGAATCGATGGTTACTCGACTCAAGAAAAATTAAATCATGGGTTTCTAGGTTTAAGATAAAGCCATACAAATAAATTTAATGAAACTATACCCAGATCAATGTTCAAGAAAGGATAATTCCATAAACTACAAAGTTAAGATAATTCCAAAGAAATAGATATCAGATTATTATAAATTAAAAAGGAAATCAAACCATGTCGTATATAATTTATATAAGTCCATGCATGTAATACCAAAATTCAACTTCATTGTTTAAACTATGAGCTAACTTCACTCAATTTGAATTTTAAAAATTAAAAAAGATGGATTCAAATCAAAGTACATACCTTGGATTGATAAAATACGAATCACAAAGTAAAACAAATAACCTTGACTTGAAATTGCCCAAGGCAAGTAACGCGAAATTCAATTCATCTGGTTTAAAGTGTAATCATTTGAACCTAAATGTTATGTATGATTTAATCGAGAGTGAAGAAGCCAATAAGTTAAATTGATTGTAAGATAAAGTACCTAAAGGTAAGAGTTGCAAAATGAAATAACATAACATAAAAACTTATTAGCATCGGCTCTTATACCCTGTATATGATAAAATTTATGCATATGTTCATTAGAATTTCCTTTTAATTACCAAGCTGCAAAATTACCTCATAAAAAAACAGAGTTTATTAACCAAGAAACGTGGTAGTAACGTGGTAGTTTTCATTTTAAGATTCCATGCTTTCAGTCATGGAATCCGAAAATGAAAACAAATAATGAGTCAAATGATAAATTCAATGAGTTCAACTATTTAAGTCGTGCATCATTCTCATTGGCAATATCCAAGTAAATAATAATAATGAAAACCAATATCACACTAATCCAATTGTTTGAAAATAATAAATGACACTTAAACCCGATTATACTCATGCTGACAAACAATTTAATTTTAGATGGGAACCGTTTCACTTACATTGTAAATGAAAGGGTTATTTTCGATAGAGGCCAACATATCCTTTCGAGGTTAATGCAAAAACCTTGTGATAGGAAATGATCTGCTGCAAAAAGAGTTCTAAAGTACTTGAACGAAACACAAGATTATGGAATTAAATATTCTAAGGTTGATGATTTTAACTTGATTGGATATTCCAAGTTAGACTTTGATGGGGATAAAGAAAATGGAGTATCAACTTTAAGCTATCTTATGAATCTTGGATAAAACAATGGAGTATCAACTTTACACTATCTTATGAATCTTGGATCAACAACTATCTCTTGGATATCACATAAACAGACAGTTCCAACAATTTCCACAACAGAGGCAGAATATGTGGAAGCTACAGAAGAAACACAAAACATTGTTTGGATAAAGAAAATACCTGTATATTTGCAGGAGAAACAAGTGAATTCTACTCATTTTTTTGTTGACAATACTTTTGCAATCAAGTTATCCAAGAATCCCAAATTCCATGATTGAACCAATCACATAAACAAAAAGTATCCTTTGATTCAACATCATGTAGAGGCCAAGACTATTCATTTAAGACATTGTTCCACAAGTGAACAAATTGCAAACATCTTCACCAACCACAAGTGAACAAATTGCAAACATCTTCACCAAAGTGCTTGGAAGAGAAAAATTTGAGAAATTCATAATTATGATGCTTGGGATCACAAACACGCCTTTAGCTTAAGGGGGGGAATGTTAACTATATAATCCTTTAGGTTAAGTAGTTTAAGAAATAGTTCATAATAGTTTAATTGTCACAACTATATTTCTAATGTATTTATATGAACATTTATTTCAATAAAATTTGCAATTCTCATTGTGGAGTTATTTGTATGGTTCTTTCGAGAAAGCATAGATATACATGAGTATCATTGTATGAAGTATGTCAAATTATTGTTTTGTATAAAGCATGGATTATGGGGTGATTTCTTCTATAACGAGTAACTGATGGTGTTTCCCTACCTTATGGGCTATTTTCTCTATATTCTCGTGTATATTATTTTGTGGATGAATTTTGATATTTTTGAAGTTTAAGCGTTTTATATCATTTGTAATTCAATTTATGGGTTAAGGATCTCTACAATTTACCTGTAGCAGATGTTTTCCATGTTCAAAATTCATAAAAGTAGTGGCAAGTGTTGGAAATGAATTACTTGAGTTATTGTTATATTCTCTAACTACATGCGTTCATTGATTCTAGTGTAATTTGTATATTGTTGTTTTGAGTAGCATTTAGGTCAAACTATTTTAGTTTCCTATAGGAATAATTTATAGAGTGTAGAATCTATGTACCATGTGTTAGAAAATTTCTTTAATTTTAGTTATCCTACTAAAAAATTTACTCTTTGTATTTACAATCATCAAAATCCAACCAATCTTTGCCAAAATTACAATTTTGGATTTGATAAAATTTTGGATTCAACACCCTCAAATTCTCCTACTACAACTTGATTGTGCATTGTTAACATCTTCTATTTATAATTCCATCCATCCAAAATATTTATTATTGTATTTCAAGATAAATATGACGATTTCTCTTCCCATTATTGAAAAGGGATCAATTCATAAAATGTTTAGCTAAGGGGTTGGAAATATAAATCTAATGGGTTTGGTACACTTATATTTATTCTTGGGCAATCACAATGTGTTGGTTGAAGTCAATTTTTTTTCTTTCCATAGGGTTTAGGTTGGAGAAATGGTATATTTGAATTGTAACCTTGGTTAGAGAATATTCTTTAAATATTGGTTCGATTCAAATTTGAATAGGTGTTAGTAATTTGATATGAGATGTTATAAGTTGGGTTGGTATGTAGATTCATGTTGAGTATGATTATACACTTTTGGTTTGGGTACATTTTTTATATTGTTGGGGATATAATTGTTCTATTGGTTTTATGGTGTTTTGGTGCAAATAACATTACCTTGGTTAAGGCTGAATATGTTTTGGGATAGGTTTGTTTAGGGTTAGGGTTAGGGTTAGGGTTGAGGCCACTAGTGTAAGGAGTATAGGGGAATTATGTTTAATGGATAAAGAGTAAAAAGAGGACAATATCAAATCCTTTCTTGAGCAATGGAAGGGTTGACAAAACCTCTCCATTGGAATTGCCAAAATGTATGGTGTCTGAACATATCAAGAGAGGAATGGGATACTGTATTGTATGGAAAAGATAAGATGAGGATGATCTAACTAAATGAATGAGGATCTTAGGAAAATAATAAGATAATTAAACCTAGAGGAAATGCTACCACATTATCAAACTAAGGTTTATTGAGCTAGAAATATTATATTGGACAGACTAGCATCACCACCTATTTTGTAGTGAAAGCTAGGAAAATAAGGAAAGAGAGGTGTGTTTCATTGCACTGAGAGGTTCTTTCTATAACCCAAGTGGGTTAGATGTGTCACCTCTATAATGATGGCATGGCACATGATGTCAGCTCCAAAAAGACAAATATAAAATTATAAAATTATAAAACCAATCACATGTCAGCTCCAAGTTTAAATTGGCTACATTGTAAAAACACGGTTATATAAATACATATCGAATTTCAGTTTCAATTTCCATTGAATACAAACCTGAGCAATTTTAGACTCTGTAATGTCCCCAGTTTTGACCCCGTTTGCATGATGTATATATTGTAATTAATCGTGGTGAGGAGCTCAAGGCAAAAGCCCCACCATCGATTTGGTTGTGTGTGTGTTTCGGCAATGGGGATAGTTGTCGATGGTTTATCGTGCCATTTGGCACATTATAATTCGGCATCATGTAAATACGCACATCAATTAAAACTAAAACCACAACGAGCTATGGAAATGCACTGTTGAATGAAAAGGGCATGCTTCCAAAGGATAAGGGGTGGGGGATGTCATCCTTGATCTATGGGGGGAAAACCCATGTTTTATCACCTTTGTTTGTTTTCCACCTTTCTTGTTTCACCAACCTCTTCAATGGCTTGGTTTTGTTGTTGGGGGGGCAGTTATGGCTGGTGGTTGAGGCAGTTATTTCCTTTGGGAGTGGGGTGGCGAGACTTTCAGTCCTCTTGCTCATGTGCCCACTCCACCCACGACGGCCTTCACTCCACGCAGGGTCTCCACCTTCTCCAGGATGCCATTCTTCCATGGGGGTCGGCATCTTCCTCAGGAGGAGGTCAGTTCTGTTCACCCTCACGCAGGATCTCGGTGGTCTGTTCATCTTCCTCACGCGCGGAGTCGTTGCTGTTTCCCTTCATGCGTAGGAATTCTCTAGTTTTACCTACATCCTTCCCCTCACGTGCAGGAACTCTGTGTTGGTTTTGCTCACGCAGGGAGCAAGGGAAATCGTGGCTGTCGCTTGGGATTTTCGGGTGCAGAAACCATTTTGTGCTCAGGGACTGTGTGTAAGTTCCTTACTGATTTGTGGCCGTGCATATGTTTTCCTTTGTTTGTTGAGGCCTGGTGCAAGTGCTCTCATGCACAGACTGGTTGAGGTTGTTATCCCATGTTGTGAGCCGTGCTCACTGATTTTGCTTTGGGACTGTTGTCTTCCCTGTGTTTTGTTGGCTGTGGTGTTCACAATTCGTTTTGAGCCACAGTGGATTTCCAATCCGTTGGTTGAGTTCCTCTGTCCACGCTGGGAGTTGGCTTCTCCTCTGTTTGGTGGACTATGTGATGTTTCCTCATTCACTATGAAGTTGGGCTGCTGTGGATTGTGGAAGTTCGACTTCTCCTTTGTTTGAGACTGTCTGAGTTGTTTTGGCCACGCTAGGGCCAAGAACAACTTTGGATTTCCTTGTGGGCTTGAACTATGTGCCATCTTTGGTTTGGGGCTGCCCCTGGTTGTTTTTTCCTTCTTCACAAGGCTGTGAAGGGATTGTGTGGCTGCGGTATGCAGTGGTTGGTCTTTGGACTGTGCTGGCTTGGACGATTATTGAAGGCCTGCTAAACCCAGCTGTGTTGGTTTGCTGAGTGTGTCCCCTGGCTATGTGTAAGCCTGCATTGACCCTTATCCTTGGAGGAATCATGCCCAGCTCGGGGGTGGCAGTGTTGCTGAGAGATCGATGAGCACGTTGGCCTATGGTTGGGTGGAATGTTGCAGCGACGTAGCTAGTTGCGGCAAGTTCTTCATCAAAAGATAAGTGATGTTGGTTACTTCATCTCTGCAATTCCTATAGTAATTTCAAATGAATTAGGATGAACATGATTAATGTTGGAATGTATGTTTGCTACCGCTGTATGATTGAACATTTATGCATCTGTGTATGCTTGTATGTTTAGCATTCCTATTATGTTTAATCTTTTAATTTCATCATTTATCTCCTTTGTTTATGTTCATGGGGCTGTTTTCCCGGCTATTGTGGTGTTCGTCACGTCTTCTTCGTCGGTTTGAGGGATGGGGACGTGACAGAGTGGTATCAGAGCTCAAGGTTGCAACAATAGGCCTCTATGGGCCAAGAAGGTGCAGTGACAGACGCAGAACCTCTTCCTGCCCAGCAGAAATCAGATTGGAAACTTCAAGAAAATCGCCTAAGTGTTGGACAGGCGGAAGGTTTAGCGGTTTCCAGTCCGCCGTTGCGGCTGCTAAAGGGACTAAACCGCCAATGCAACAATGGATCCGATTGTCGACGAAAGGAATTTTGAAAATTTTGTCTAAGTGTCCCCCATCGGAACAATCAACGAAGTTGACTTCCACCGTTGCGGAAGAGTTGGTGAAGTGGGCTTCCGCTGTAGCGGAAGAGTTAGAGGTTTCCCGTCTGCCATTGCAGAAGTCCAAACTGTTAAGTCTTCCGACGGGAAAGTCCTCCGATCGTCGAGTTAAGGCTCGAAGTTAGTTCACCAATCGGAAGAGTTGACGAAGTAAACTTCCACCGTTGCGGAAGCCAAAGGCACTAAGCTTCCGATGTGGAAAGGCCGCCGACGCCGGAAGTTGAAATTCTCCTAAGGCAGAAATCGTTGACTGGCGGAAGGAGTTAGCGATTCTCAAGCCGCAGTTTCGGAAGGGAAAGTTGTTTGTGAGCCGCCATTGCGGATGGAGAAGAAACTTCCCGGCCGACGGGTAAGGCCTCCGACGTAAAGAAAGAAAGTTGAAAATTTTCTAAGGCAAAAAGTCAGTTCACTCATCGGAGGTAAAAGCGTTTCATGTTCCACCGTTGCGGAAGCCAAAGTCATTTGGCTTCCGATGTAGAAAGACCGCCGACAGCCGACGCGGTAAAAGAAAGTTCAAAATTTTTCTAAGTAACGAAAATATTAACCGTCGGAAGAGAAAGTGATTCGTGAGCCGCCATTGCGGAAGCAAAAGCATTACGGCTTCCGACTAGAAAGGCTGCCGACGCCGATCGAAAGGAGAAAGCATTCCGAGAGCTGCTGTTGCGAAAGAAATAATGGTTCCGAGAGCCGCTATTGGGGAAGAAATAGTGGTTTCGAGAGCCGCCGTTGCGGAAGCGAAAGAACTAAGTCTTCCGATGGGAAATACTACTGACGCCGATGCCAGTCAAGAATTAGTTCATCGATCGGAAGAGGAAGAGGTTTGATGTTCCGCCATTGCGGCTGTGAAAAGGATTCAGTCATCGATTCTACGGAACGGTTGGCTGTTTCGGGAGCCGATTCTGCGCAAGGAAAATTTGAGTTTTCCGTGGGATTTCTCAGCGAATTTTGACGGTTTTTAGCGGAATTTTGAGCTGTCTATCAGTGGAATTTTGAGTTGTTTTCAGTGGATTTTCATGGGCTGAAAAGGAGAAAGAGGCAGCGATTTAATGCGCCAGATTGTGTGGAAACCGATGTTTAAAAAAAAAAAAAAAAAAAACAAGGGCACTGACCTCGACCCTCCCTGCAGTGGCGGAAGCCACAAGGGGGCAAGCCCCCTTGACCCCCGTCGTCCCTTGAGACAGTCGTCCTTGTGAAAAGAAAATTCTATGTTTTGGGAAAATTAGTTAAACCCAAAATTCATAAAAGATGAATGGTGCATCGGAAATGAGGTGGCTGAAGTTAGCATTCTGGACCAAAATACAGTTGTGTGTTTTGCCTGAGACTTGGTGAAAGTCTTCATTCTTAGAAGTGGCGTGGTTTTCACATCCGAGGTCAGAATGAAGCATGTGGATAGGTGTTGGAAAGCTTATCCAGTAGGGAACAAGGGTAAGACACCAGAATCTGAGCATGAAGTAGCAAAGTGCTAATGATGGACGCTGTTATCAAATGGACAAATCTGGACAGTTGCATGCCCAGGGGTAGCAAGGACTATGAAGTCAATCAGCTACTGTGTGGAAGAGTAGTTCCATGCCAGGATGAAAGACTTAAAAAGGGAAGCTTTTCTTAAAACCCTGTCTTGCTGATTATAACTACATTCCCTAAGTTTATGCTTGAAATGCATGAGGATATGTATTGCATGCATAGGATATTGCATGTTGGTAAGAATATTGGAAATTATATCTAATGAACCACTAATGATAACCATCGCTTTGATGTTGTCATTAGTGGGAAAACCAATGACGACATGGACCTAGCTGAATATGTTGCTGATGCTGATGGAATGAGACCAGCAACCCTATGGAGAAGGGGTAAAGCAACAAGTCCAGGATAAAAGTTTGTGACCCAATTCTGCAATCTCCTGCAAGGACCAACCAAATTGGTCATGTTAAGGGTGTAAGTAGGACCCATGCAGGTAAGAATTTGCTTATGACAAATTCCATGGACTGGTACAGGTAAGAGACCTCATACCGTGTGGATATTTGAATATAGAAAGGTGTTATGCCTGTATATGTTGATTGAGCTTAGTAGCCAAGGAAAGAAGTACCGATGATCTTGATTATAGTAATGCATCTTATATGAAGTGGTCATGGTTAGGCCATGCATAATATGTGTGAATGCATAGTAGTCCTGAATCGATGCAAGGTAGCATTGAATGGGTATGCGTTAAAATATTTTATGAATCTTGTAGTTATGCATTGAATGGATGCATATGAAGGGCGTGAGTGACTGATTGCATAAGTAAAGGTGCAAATGTTGTGATGCATTGAGATAAATGCATGAGATATTATGAATAACTAATGATGGAGATGATGAATTGATGACAATTCAGGAACCATTTCAAAGGTTGTTATGATTGCAGGATAGTCATAATCAATTGGCTGCCAGAAATGCTCTATGGAAGAGCAAGGTGGTATGAATGATACACTTGTGAAGTAAGGAGTATCTAAACATTTCGTTTAATTGCATGAATGATGTGACTATACCTTGCAATGTAATATGATAATGATTGCATGAAGTAGATGAGCTTTGATAAACACTGATGTGACTAACAGCTGGAAGTATTTGAATTTTTATAAATTCTGAAAATGCTTCAGTAATGGTTGTAGCAATGAAAAGGGTATATGCATCCAGACTTACCAAGTGTTTGGTTGATTGAAACTCATGTTTCAGGTAGATTTTTCGAGCATGGCATTGAGAGGTAAGACCCTGACCAATGCCAGAATCTACCATGTGAAAAAGCTTATTAAATTTGAATTGTGAACTTCAAATTTAAGAAATTGCTGACAACTGCTAGTCACTATTGGCTTGCATAAGATTGTGTTTGGTGGATTGAAACTCATGTTTCAGGTAGATTATTTCGAGCATGGCATTGAGAGGTAAGACCCTGACCAGTGCCAGAATCTACCATTTATGAGAAAAGTTTATGGTTGTGAAAGTAGTTGGCATGCATGATGGGTTGTTAAATTTGAATTGTGAATTTCAAATTTAAGAATTGCTGACGACTACTAATCATTGTTGGCTTGTGTAAGATTGTGTCAGGAGGGACGCATGGTAAGTGGGTATTCATGTTATGATAGTAAGCATAAAAGTGTAATGGGCATAGTAGTGCTGCTTACAAGAGACCCACAATTGAACAAGTCAATTTCTGTAATAGATAGAATTGCAAATTCCTATTGAATTTGATTACTAATGTCATTGCTTGGTTATGGAGCAATCAATTTGGATTGTATTATCAGGTAATGATTGATTGTTTGGCTATTTGATGAATGTGCCAAGTGTACACACTGCAGGAAGACCATGTGTGATGGCCTGCAGAATCCAAACTTCATGGGAAGGTTTTCCCTTGGAAATGGGTTTCGAGTGAAACACCATTGGACATTTTGAAAATGTCTCGTCTGCACTGCATGTTTGGTAAACAACATGAGTGAGATGGTATAGATTATGTCGGTAAGACATGTGTGGATATGAAACGTAAAAAGGAATCAAGGATGGGGGCTTATTTTTCTTAAGCCTGGTGATTGGAAACCAAACAGACAGAGCTAGAGGGCTGGCTTTCTTCTCCACAACCCCGGGATAGCACTGGAAGGGAATGTAGGGCCTGAGGGATTGAGTAGCAGAGAAGGGACTGATTCCTTGTGTTGGGTGTGTGTGGGTGTCTTAGAAGTCAGGATAGTTCTGGTGTAGGTGTTCCTAGCTCTGCAACGAGCTCACCATCTTAGCATTCAGCCTTTCCCAACTCCTTGACGGTGCCTAACAGATATAAAGGCATACTGCGACGACAAATGGATAAGTGTTCTGTAACCCTTGCTATGAATATGCATGTTTAATTATTAAATTCCATATGCAGAACATGTTTTGATTTAGTATCCATTATGACCGAATGATATGAAGTGTGATTACAGTTTTTGAGCAATAATGCTGATGAGTTTGCTTATATTGCTTGTGTTGACTGGCTAAAGGTAAAGGTAAAATGGTAAATGGTTGTTGTGAGGGGTTGCGGAATAAGGGTTATTGTTGATATAAGTGTATGTTGGTATAAGTGTATGTTGGGCTGTGATATGCCTAGGGATCCATAGTAGATCCTAGACCTGGAAATGGTCACGGTAAAGTTCCAAGCCCAGCTGACATGAGAATGTACTGGATGGACATTAAATGTTTGATGTTGTGGAGCAGCCGGCGTGCTAACCTAACATCTAAGTCCATAGGTGATCCCAAGGCTTGCAAAGCGAAGCAGGATCCTGTGGACAAACGAGGAAATGCACAATACAGATAAGTATTGGATTATTTTGCTTATGAATATACATGTGTATATGATTTGCTTAGGATGTTTTAAGCTCTTGTTCTAGAGATAAAACCGATGAGAATAAACTAAACATGTGAATTCATTCAATGTTGGATATAGTTATCGCTGGGAGCGAGGACTATGAGAGCATCCTAGGGGTGCATGTGGACATGTGACTGTCCTGGAAAGCTCAGAATGAGCGGTAATGAAAAAGGTGCTAGTAGGACGAGAGAGTCCTAGCAATTGAGACAAACCATGTGGAGAGACTCCATGGTTTATAGGTCTGGAATAGACCAAAGACACTAAGTGTCATGACCAAGAAGGATTGGTCCAGCATTCACAGTGAAGTGAAAGAGGCTGAGAGCATGAAAAGCCACTACAATGGTGTGTGTTCCAGGATGGAACAAAATAAAGAAGGGAAAAAAAAACTCTTACTGGTCTCTCTTGCCTTTTGATTATATATATGTTTATGCATTGTGAAAACAAAAGATTGTTGAATGTATGTATGATTGAGAATGAAATGTGTGTATTTGCTTAAGTAAATTTGTGAATGCTGGAATAGTTAATTCCCTTCCCAGGAATGGACATGAATGAGCTCATGTGCCTGTTGGGGGAAGGCATGAAAAATATGAAAGTCTCCTTGATAAGACTTGGACTGTCATGCCAATTAGGTGCT
Source organism: Pseudotsuga menziesii (assembly GCA_001517045.1). NCBI lineage: Eukaryota > Viridiplantae > Streptophyta > Pinopsida > Pinales > Pinaceae > Pseudotsuga > Pseudotsuga menziesii. The sequence goes on along the minus strand of LPNX011159418.1, from coordinate 231,161 downwards.
TAACTGACTGATTTTAATGTCTATATTATGCTTGGTCTGATAAATTTTCAATGGTGCATTTCACAGGTGAGAAAAGTGAAACCAGGTGGTGCACATTGAATATGGCAGCAGATCAAAAGTTGTTGGACTTAGCTGGAAGTCTCCTTCAAATGGTTGCCAATACCCAAGAGAATCTTGGGGAGATACTCAAGATACAGAGAAGGCAGAATGAGATGAACCACCATATTTTGCAAGTCTCTATTGGTTTGCAAAGGGAGGTGAAAAGCCTTTTGGGAGCAATCGGCAAAGGAAAGGAAGGTGGATCAGCGATGGGACAATGGTCCAAGCGACCCGATAAGAAATGGTCCAGGTATGAAGGCTCAAAGGAAATTGAGCAGGTAAAGATGAAGCAGCCAGTGAAATGCTAGATATGCAGAGGACATCATTTACGCCGGGACTGTCCGATGAGGGAACATGATGAGGGCAGTAGCCACAAAGTTCCTAGACTTTGGGATCAGTTGGAAGCTGAGAACCAGCAGGAGAAGTCCATGGAAGCCGAGGGGCTTGGACTTGAATGTTCAACATAAATGATTGAACGTGGGACAGATTTGCAATTTTGAAATTTTGAACTGCAATTATATATGTAATGGAACACCGAGGATGGTGTTACTCCAAGGGGGGGGGAATGTAATGTCCCCAGTTTTGACCCCATTTGCATGATGTATATATTGTAATTAATTGTGGTGAGGAGCTCAAGGCAAAATCCCCACCATCGATTTGGTTGTGTGTGTGTTTCGGCAATGGGGATAGTTGCCGATGGTTTATCGTGCCATTTGGCACATTATAATTCGGCATCATGTAAATACGCACATCAATTAAAACTAAAACCACAACCAGCTACGGCAGTGCAACGTTGAATGAAAAGGGAATGGTTCCAAAGGATAAGGGGTGGGGGATGTCAACCTTGGTCTATGGGGGAAAAACCCATGTTTTATCACCTTTGTTTGTTTGCCACCTTTCTTGTTTCACCAACCTCTTCAATGGCTTGGTTTTGTTGTTGGGGGGAGCAGTTATGGCTGGTGGTTGAGGCAATTATTTCCTTTGGGAGTGGGGTGGCAGGACTGTCAGTCCTCTTGCTCATGCACCCACTCCACCCACGATGGCCTTCACTCCACGCGGGGTCTCCACCTTCTCCAGGATGCCATTCTTCCATGGGGGTCGGCATCTTCCTCAAGGGGAGGTCAGTTCTATTCACCCTCGCGTAGGATCTCGGTGGTCTGTTCATCTTCCTCACACGCAGAGCCGTTGTTGTTTCCCTTCACGCGCATGAATTCTCTGGTTTTACCTATGTCCTTCCCCTCACGCGCGGGAACTCTGCGTTGGTTTTGCTCACGTAGGGAGCAAGGGAAATCGTGGCTGTCGCTTGGGATTTTCGGGTGCAGAAACCATTTCACGCTCAGGGATTGTGTGTAAGTTCCTTACTGATTTGTGGCCATGCATATGTTTTCCTTTGTTTGTTGAGGCCTGGTGCAAGTGCTCTCACACACAGAATGGTTGAGGTCGTTATCCCATGTTGTGAGCCGTGCTCACTGATTTTGCTTTGGGACTGTTGTCTTCCCTGTGTTTTGTTGGCTGTGGTGTTCACAATTCTTTTTGAGCCACAGTGGATTTCCAATCCGTTGGTTGAGTTCCTCTGTTCACGCTGGGAGTTGGCTTCTCCTCTGTTTGGTGGAATGTGTGATGTTTCCTCATTCACTATGAAGTTGGGCTACTGCGGATTGTGGAAGTTCGACTTCTCCTTTGTTTGAGACTATCTGAGTTGTTTTGGCCATGCTAGGGCCAAGAACAACTTTGGATTTCCTTGTGGGCTTGAACTATGTGCCATCTTTGGTTTAAGGCTGTCCCTGGTTGTTTTTGCGTTCTTCACAGGGCTGTGAAGGGATTTTGTGGCTGCGGTATGCAGTGGTTGGTCTCCGTACTGTGCTGTCTTGGCCGATTGTTGAAGGCCTGGTAAACCTAGCCGTGTTGGTTTGCTGAGTGTGTCCCCTGGCTATGTGTAAGCCTGCATTGACCCTTATCCTTGGAGGAATCATGCCCAGCTCGGGGGTGGCAGTGTTGCTGAGAGATCGATGAGCACGCTGGCCTATGGTTGGGTGGAACGTTGCAGCGACGTAGCTGGTTGCGGCAAGTTCTTCATCAAAAGATAAGTGCTGGCATTTTGGGAAGCTTTTGCTTGTGAACCAATTTCGAGGGAGTTGGATTCCTTTCCAAGTTGGTTTATGGAGATGCCATTAAAAAAAATCATTGGAGCTTAATGAATTAATTTTAATTTCAGTTTGAATATCCATACAGTCGAATTCTCATCTATCTCCCTATTCTCTCATTCCTTCTTATCCACCCCCCACACTCTCATGTTGATGACGCAGTTGTTGGACTGGTGCTTGCCCTTTGATGAGGATATTTGTTGCCCAATATTGGGTATATGATGTATGTATCTGTACTCTTATTTCCATATGCTATGTAAGTCAAAATATCATAAATCCATTTATGAAAGGCTTGCATTCCCATGCTCTTGAATGACTAGCTTTCATGAATTTGGCTTCCATTTTGGAAAAAGTCGTATATCATATTTGTATGAGGACTTTTCTATAAGTTTGATGATTATTGTGCATCCATAAATGACTTATAAATATGTACTTTCATGAACATATTCTCTATATCTCAGAATATGATAAACTCCAGTGTGAAATGCTAGCATTCCCTTGCTCTTGAATAACTAGTTTTCATGGATTTGGCTTCAATATTGAAGTAGTTTTATATTAGATTTGTATGAGGGATGTCCTATGCGTTTGATGATGTTGTGACATCCATATATGATGTGATACTCTATAATTTCATGTCCCTATTCTATATGGGTCTAAATCCAATAAATCCATATGTGAAACTCTTGCAATTCCATGCTACTAATTCACTAGTTTTCATGTATTTGACTCCCATTATGAATGAGTTGTATACAAGAATTGTATGAATGGATTTATATGGTTTTTAATACTGTTGGGGAATAAATTTTTATGTTTTATATGGTCTCTATATGTCACATCCTGATTTGAGCCTTTAACTCTACCTTTCATAAGTCAAAATCAAGCTAATTATGCAACTTCCCCATAAGCAATTTCATTGAAAGTTATCAAATGAATGTGGAACTCTATAACAAGTTTGCAGAACTAATAACCATGTGTAATTAAATTACATGAGGTATTATATCAGTCCCCATACTATTCTTACAATTTTGGTAGGTTCATACATGAGTTGGGAAATCCCAGTTGGCCTATACCCTAGGGGGGATTTCATCACAATTTCCTAGTAATTTTGGCCTTTATGTCATTAGCCCCAAACGAATTTGAAAGGTATGAATTTATTCATAAAGTGATAAGAGAGTTCATTTATAGGTATTAATACTCATCATATCAGTCCATTTCAAATTCAGGACCATTTGGTGCCATTTGGAACTCCAAGAGTCAAGACCAGTTAATCTTCAATTTGCCCAATTTGTGTATTTCTCTGAAATTTCCAAGAAGGGACATTACAGTGGTATCAAAGCATGGTATTGTAACCTATATAAGTTATGTATTATATATATGAATTTAAGAAACTCATTAATTCATATTTTGATGATACAACCAAGCAGCTTATGCAAGGGTTTGAATTGATGGCTAGCCAACTTAGGGGTAAGCTGGCAACAAGGGGTAGTAGTAGTTTCCATCATGGAGAGACACATAAGACAATTATTTTTGAAGACTTTGATTTTTTTTTGTATGTATTTAGACACAATAAGGCATATTTGAACTCATTAAGTAATAATCAACAATCCACAAGTATGGATCGGGAGACCAAGGAGTCACCAAGTTATTTGGGTGGTGAAGTAGAAAAAGTATTACATCAAGAGGATCAAAAGTCACTCCCAAGTGACTTTGGAAAATATGAGGAAACATCACATGATAATGAAAAAGAGTACTTTTAAACTATTGAATATCATTCCAAGGCACATTATGCTATGCACATGGACCAAAGGGTGTCTATTGATGGATGCTTGAATTGTGAAGGAGTACTTACTGATGGGTGCACACAACTCTATGTTGGTGACATAGAGATAATATTTGAAAATGTTTCTGCAATATTTCTCATGAGAATAAATATGAAGACCCTATGTAAGCTAATGAAGAACCAAGGTCAACTTCCCCATCACCACTTGAGCTTCAAGAAGTTGACCAAATCAAGAAGAAAGAAGAAGATAAGGTTCACTCCCATGAACCATCCTTCATTGAAGGGTCTTTGATGATGAGTGAAATTAATATCCATGAGTCCCTTAGCATACTACATGACACTAAGGAATTGGTATCAAATTCTTGTTGGAAATTTTCTTCATTGGAGGAGTCGTCCTTCCTTGAAGACATGGAGAAGATTCAAAGAGCAATGTGCATAATCAAAGAAAATTTCAAGTCTTTTCTTTTTGATAGAAATAATTTGGTTGAGCTTAATGAATGCTTACATGAAGCATACTTGATTAAATAATGAAAATATTCATAAGCTCAAAACTCAAAATGAACAACTTCTTAAGAGGTTGCAAGATACTTGTTCTACCTCCTATGTTTCAGATTGTCATATGGTAGATTGCTTGGAGGATTCTCATGACATGAGGGATCATGAGAAACATGGAAAATTGTAGGTTATTGATGTGTTTGAAGATGAGCTTGAAGAGAGCCAATCACTTGTTGTGGTGGAAGAGGAACTTGTGTTTTCTCTTGAAAATGGTTACACACTTTTTGAAGAAGTGCATGATTCCACTACCTTGGAACCAACATATGAGGAAAGTGTCACACTTTTGAGGGAGATGCATGTTTCTACCCTTATGGATCCTTCACATGATAAAAATTTTTCACTTTCTAATCCTTTGGGTGAGTTGGTTCTTTCTCTGACATCCTACACTTCCACATTTTGCAACATTCATCTACCTAACGAAGTATGGGTGAAAGGTTTTTTTTTATGGTGCCACGTGAGGAGTATGTGATTCCTATCTCTCCTTTTGATGATGGCATGACTATAGTGCCATATTATTTATATTTGCAGTAGTGTCTTTTGTTACATTATGATGATATATATATTCATGGGTGTATTTGTAGAAATAATAGCTCCAATGTTATGAGAAAATATGCTAAGAAGAAGCACATGAAATAAATCTTGCTACTAAGATAATTCTCACAAGTATACACAAGAAAAATAGAGAGAAGAAATGAGATTGAATCACATGAATGAAGAGATGAATATTGGAGTGTATCCTTCCATTGAATAATGATGAATAATAGTGTACATAAATAGTATCAATACAACTCATAAAGCTAAAAAAGGATGACTTACCAAATATGATAAACACCCATAGGTGGCTAAAGCACTTCCCAAATCAGTCAAGGACCTCACAAATCAGCAAAATCATGAGTGAGTTTTCAAGAGTGATGGAAAAACATGCTAATCCTGAAAAATGAAGAGAAATTCATAAAGGATGGGTTGGCAATAAAAGATACCAGTTTCCTATTTAACTAGCTTTACCTTATCCACATAAAAGCAGGATAAAAGCAAAATAAAGCAGAATCTGTAGTAAGGAACAGTTACTAATTCTAGGAGTCAATAAAGTGGTCAAGATCAACCCAGAATAAAATAAAGCATTCCTGAGGTATAGATGGCATGTGTTGACTTTAAGGTGCAAGTGGATGCCAACTAATTAAGCTAGTGGGTAGATAATTAATCAAATACTGATTAAATATTTTATCCTAAGTTATGAGTGGGTTTAATAATATTCCAACACCCCCGTTTAAGTCTGAATTTATGATGGTATGTCAAAAATATATGTGTATATAGGGAACAACAACAAGGCTATGGTCACCCTTTAACAATTATTCATGTCCAAAAAGATGAGGAAAGAGGAAAAAATACGAGGGGAAAATCCTCCCTCAAGAAAGGACAAGGCACAAAATTTGAAATAATATGTCTTCAACATATCTTTATATTCACTTGAATGAGCTAAATGAACTACTTTTGGATGAAAGACTTGATGAAGAAATCATGAACTCCATTATCAAGTGCTAGAGTGTAGAACTTGCAAGAAGGAAGAGGAGAGACTCCTGGTATCTCATCAATTGATGAAGTAGGAGCATTATATAAATGCTTCTTGCTACTTTCAAACTCTGATATGAAAACCAGTCTGAAATGGAAAATAGATATCTGCATACTCCTTTCTAAAGAGTACACAAATTAAGACAATTTGTTACACACTCAATTCCCTGAATAACTGCAAAATTGTGATGCGAATCACATGTCAATATTCCAATTTGATGGAGCACCTTCCCAGATATGATATGATGCTGATAAAACTCTGATATATCAGAAACATTATCATATGGAACAATAAGGACAAATGCTTCTGTGACTCCATGAGGATATAGGGATAGACTAGGAAAACTATGAGCAACTGGGGAAAACTGATAGGTGTAAAAATATGAATGATGGGTGGACTTGAGATCTGAACCATAAGTGTTTAGAAAATATCCAAACATGTTTAATATCAGTCCAAATATTACTAAGGTCATGGATAAACAACCATTTAAATATATACAAGACTTCAAACCATGTAAGATAAGTAAGACTACATACGATACCAAAGAGGAATCAACTAGTGAACTTGGGATTTGTATAGTCTTAGGATTATTCACAGGTATGGTAGATGGTATGGATGGTGGTATGATTTGTGTATAATCCTGCAAACATGATTCTAAACCAGAATCCAAAGGATCACATATAAGCATATCAGTAGACTCATGGTAATACATTGGTAATGAGTTCTCAGTATGAAAGGAGGAAAGAAGGAGATGTTCAAACTCTTCAAGGAGGCTCTGAGTATTGATGCCAAGAACAAAGGAGGAGATGCATAAGCACATGATATCAAGTATGGTAAATGGCATGACACTAATAGGACTTTATTTGGCTAAGCAAACATCCAGGAAGACACTAGGTTGCACACCATCAATGAGAGAGGTATAAACAAAGTGTGAAGGATCTGTTGGCGCATAGATCTCAGAATCTAAGATAGGATATTTAGAGAACAATTAGTGGGTGAATGTATCATCATAAATATCAATAGAATCTCCATATGTAACTTCATTTTCATCATTAGTATCACAAGAAGAAGAATAACCTTCAAGAGACACAGAAAAATATGGCTCTTCAATATTTGCTTCTTGACTGAAGGAGGAAGCATTCGAATCAAAGAGAGTAGCAACAACTTGAACTACATGAGAAACTTCTTCATCATGAATAACTTCATCATAGAATGTAGAGGCCAAGAAATCTTGAGAGAGATCACATGAGGAGATGTTGGGTTCACTCCATGCTTCATGTTCTACTTCCTGCATACCAAAAGTTTTTTCCAAATTTTTCCAAAGCTCAAATGGATACTTAGCAGAATCTATGAGATGATGTATATTTGGAGAAATTCCCAAACACATAATTCCATAAGCTCTATCACAATTATTTAGCGAGTCAATATTCTCTTCATAAGACTGAAGTTCACTCAATGCACCAATGGAGACTTCAAAGAGACATTGCCTCTTCAAGTATGCGCTCATGTTGGGCTTCCAATCAGCATAGTTGAAAGGAGATAGTAGAGGAACTTTTGAATCCATATAGAAGTTGTTGATATTCTCTAGGATATACTCTCTGCAACCTACAAAAAAAAATATGAGAAATTCTTGTAAGCTAGAAAATATCTTCTTCAGAGAGGTATAGGAGATTGGATGTGCTCTACTGGAGAGAACATATAGCTACTCAGCTCTGTAGAACTTGATCAACCTTGCTCTCTGATACCATGTAGATATTAAAGGTTGTGTACCCTATGGATCTGATACCATGTAGAAATAATAGCTCCAATGTTATGAGCAGATATGCTAAGAGGAAGCACATGAAATAGATCTTGCTACTAATATAATTCTCACAAGCATACACAAGAAAAATAGAGAGAAGAAAAGAGACTGAATCACATGAATGAAGAGATGAATATTGGAGTGGATCCTTCCATTAAATAATGATGAATAATAGTGTACATAAATAGTACATCCCTCATAGGAAACTCAAGTTGTATGGAGACAACTCATAAAGCTAAAAAATGATGACTTACCAAATATAATAAACCCCCATATGTGGCTAAAGCACTTTCCAAATCAGTCAAGGACCTCACGAATTAGAAAAATCATGAGTGAGTTGTCAAGAGTGATGGAAAAACATGCTAATCTTAGACAATGGAGAGAAATTCATGAAGGATGGGTTGGCAAAAAAATATACCAGTTTGCTAGTTAACTAGCAGCCTTTACCTTATCCACAGAAAAGTAGGATAAAAGAAGAATAAAGTAGAATCTCCAACAAAGCACGGTTACTAATTCTGGGAGTCAATAAAGTGGTTAAGATCAACCCAGAATCAGAAATAAAGAATTCCTTGGGTATAGATGGCATGTGTTGATTTTAAGGTGCAAGTGGATGCCAACTAATTAAGCTAGTGGGTAGATAATTAATCAAATAATGATTAAATATTTTATCCTAAGTTATGAGTGGGTTTAATCATGTTCCAATAGTATTGATGAGACTTCTTTGAGCCACTTTAAGTCTTCATGTTTTCTTTGCTCCTTATTTGGTTCACATTTTGGTGGAGGTTCTTCACTTCTTGGATGAAATAACACATGGATGATTATTATTTTTATGCATCTTACAGTCTTTTGGATCAACATTATAGGACATGGGATCCTCACCTATGACATTGGAGCAGATTTGGTATAATACTTGATGCTTGTGTGTATGGGACACACGATGATCTACTTACTTGGATGTACAAGAACTATCATGATCCTTTGATGAGGTTCCTTCTTGATGTAAAATTGTATGATGTAGTTATGTAATTTAATGATCTATATTTTGTTCTCACGATGTTTGGAAGGGTGCAATACAAGCAATGGGATCTGGGTATTGCTTAGTTTCAATTTTGGGGGAAACACGCAGTAGGGGATATTGAGACACCGATTGAGAAGGTGATTGTAATCAGAGTAGAGAGGAAACAAGAATGATGGTTTCTCTTTGAAAATTTCTTGGAATATTGGAAATTCAAGTTTGGAAACTCAATACCGATGTCAAAGAATTATATAGAAGCAAAAAGGGTTGAAAGTTCAGAAAAAAAAAAGTTTTCAAATTAAGATGGAGGTAAAGATTATTTGTGAATTTTTTTTTATGGATTTTATTAATCCTTTTTTTGTTAGTGGTGATGTCACATGATATATCAATATTCAAAGATCCACATATATTTACTTTTGGAAACACACAATTGTAGTACATGAGTGCCACTACTCAAATTGCAGCTAAGGTTTGAAGCAAAGTTTTGGAATGAAAGAAGGTTATTCAAAATCCATGTTTGAAATTGTTTGAGGACAAGAAATATTGAGTTGAGAGGACTGTCCAGTTAAATAATTTCCAAATAAGACTACTTGCAAATAATTTTCCACCAACCTACTAGTTCCCTAGCTTGAGATGAAGACATAAATTTTGTGATAAGGGGATATGGGACCCAAAAGGACTTTAGTTTACCATATTAACATTTAAATGGGTCACAAAAAAGATATATTGTAATAAAATAAGGTGTCATGGGTTCATCAAGACACTTGGAAGCTTGTGGGGCCTTTGAAGACTAGATTCCCCACACACTTGGCATGATCTTCATCCAAATTTGAACACATGGGTAATGTAATGTTATTGGAGGGGGATGTGGTGTCAAATATCATATAATGAGCCATGGAATTCAAATTGGTAAATGAGAGTAAATGCCATGGAAGAGGAAGAGACTAGAAGAGGATGTGTGCCACTTGGAAGGAGATTCCATGCACTCTATGACAACAAATGATGAAAGTTTCTATGACAAGTATGAAAAATTCATAATTGGTTGCAGACATATGAAAAATATGAAATGACAGGGATAAAAATAGCCACCAAGAGGTCGAATTTGGGGAGTTAGAGGCATCCATTCAAATTGGGTAAAGAATTGGAGCATGAAGAGGAAGACAAGTGTCATAAGAGTTACTAAACCACTAAGATGAGTTGGAGGAAGCTTGTGGAGGAAAGTTCGACCTTAGGAGGCATCATGAAGTTAATAAAAGGATTTCATGAGGAAGGAGAATGGATTTTGATCATTTTTTAATTGTCCTTTGGAATTTTGGAGAGCTTTTTCTTGTCCATTGCATGATGAGTGTTCACTCTCCCTGATTGTGAACCAATTTTGAGGGACTTGGATTCTTTTCCAAGTTGTTTGATAAAGAGTCCATTCATACCTCTCTTTTGAGCTTAATTAAGGATTTTTAGTTGCAAGTTGAAGATCCATACAGTCTAATTCTCATCTATCTCCTTATTCTCTCATTCCTTCTTCTCCATTTCCCCACACTCTCATGTTGATGACACACTTGTTGGAGTGGTGCTTTCCCTTTGATGAGGATATTTGGTGCCTAGGATTGGGTATATAATGTATGAATCTATACTCTTCTGTCCATATGATATGTAGGTCGAAATATCAGAAATCCATGTATGAAAGGCTTGCCTTCCCATGCTCTTGAATGACTAGTTTTCATGAATTTGGCTTCCATTTTGGAAAGAGTTTTATATCATATTTGTATGAGGACTTTTCTATAAGTTTGATGATGATAGGGAATCCATAAATGATTTATAACTCTTTAATTTCATTACCATATGATATGCATCTCGAAATTCAAGAAACTCCAGTGTGAAAGGATCGCATTCCCATGCTCTTGAATAACTAGTTTTCAGGGATTTGGCTTCAATATCACTACTACATATGGCTTAAAAGTCCCACAAAATTTTTCCACGAAAAAATTTAAAATCACTGTTTTCATCGAAAAACAGTTTAAATTTTCGGCATAAAGAGCATTATTCCCAGTATCATTTCTAGCAGCATAAGGAATCCCTAGGCCAAGCAGAACGACCAGCCTCCTCAGTTCCAAGAGAAGTTTAACTAGCATTTGTAGCAACAGTTTAATCATGCTCATTCCCAACCTCAGTTCCCGGGGCATCAAAGGAGAGTAGGTCCAACAACACCAATTTAATAAGCATTTAAATCAACAACAGTTAAACGTTTAGAATTCCCATCAGCACTTGAGGCATCATAATTCCCAACATTTGCAGTTGAACCATAAGCAGTTCCATCATAAGTTTCCCATAGCATTATTTGAATTAGTAGTTGAAGGAACATCATAATTAGAACCAATATCAACATTTTTATAAGCATTTGAAGCAGAACAACCAGTGGTTGAACCTACATAATTATTTTTACGGCAAAAAAGGAGCATTCGTCCCAACATCCTCAGTAACACAATAAGTCCCAGCATCACCAGTTTAACTAGATTTTAAGCAGCAACCTTTTCATAAGCACTATTTGAACCAACATTAATTGAATTTGGAGCGTAGGACTTCTTTCTACATAAGCTTAATAAGTGTAGGAGAAGCATCCCAACAAGCAACAACATTCCCATCAGCCTTATTCCAACAACATCCACATAAGCACCAGTTGAACAAACATTGTTCCCAGCTTCATCATTTTGACCAGCAGAACAACTAGCAACCCCATTTGAAGAGAGCATTTAGACAGGATCATTCCCGAGAGCATTTACATAAGCAATAGTTAAAAGATCAGTTGAACTAGTTTCCTCATTCCCAGGAGCAAAAGGAGTCTCAGCCCAAGATTGAAACACCCGCATCTTTCACTTAGAAACAATGTGTGATGAATTGCAACACTAACTAGCTCAGTCTCAATCTTCTGTAGAGAAAAAAATTGCCACAGTCAATGCCAAGCTCAACAATATGGACTCACTCACCGAATAGCTGGCCCAACCCATAAATCAATTAAAGGAATAGTCGTTCCAAGCAGAGGGAGTTGAATCATCCAATCTCATGTAGCCTCACTCTAATCAATTTGTTCATGATCTGAGACTCCCTAAAGCGGATCTAGACCAATTTGATGGCTCTAACCCCAAAGGCTAGGTCACTCAGATAGAACATTATTTTTAATTGCATGGCATCATTGTTGACTTTATGAAACTTCATGTGGGTGGCTTATATTTAGATCTTAAGCATTGGCAATGGTAGTAATGGCATAAGAACTCCTCTAGAGGTTATATTGCTTGGACTTCATTTGTAGCATATCTCTACGAACATTTTGAATCATACACTCTTGATTTGGGCCACTTGACCAGGTCTTAATAGTGGTCTTAAGGAAGAGATACGTGTCCAAGTCTTAATAGTTTGGTATAGTGGATTAGTGGTCTTAAGGAAGAGATACGTGCCCAAGTCTTAATAGTTTGCCCTAGTACCGCTTGGCTCGACTCCTCTCAATGAGCCACAGAAGCAAAAAAGGTTGTTAATGCCCATATACAAAAACCATCCTTGTGAAAATGTGTGGTTTATAATGGGAGATTATTACTTGAAAATTAAAATATTGGCTTTTAAAGGTGGTTGTCACATTGGGGTGTTTAATGGTTAAGAACACTAGGCCATGTCACCATGGATGTAAAGGAGCTATACATGAATTAAGGTAAGATGGACCAAAAAAAGAATCCGTTGATCCAACTCATCCACCAGCACCAACAACAGTAGATTAGTAGTTTAAGACCTTTGGGATATTACTTTCCACTGCTGCCTTCAATGGCACACCTTTAAATTTACCATATCTCACCCCTTAATGGAATTCTATCCATTAGCACCAACAACAATATATTAGTAGTTTAAGACCTTTGGGATATTACTTTCCACTGCTGCCTTCAATGGCACACCTTTAAATTTACCATATCTCACTCGTTGATGGAATTCTATCACATTATCGATCTTCTAGATTTGTTCATATGTTTCCTTGTTTATTTCAATGCCTTTTCATCATTAGGTAGGTCTAGTATGCCTAACAAGCATTTCCTATTAAGGGAGTTGATTTACTAGGCCTCCCATGGATACCTTATGATGCTATTTAATTATAAGATCCATGTAAAATAAAACGCACTAAATAAGTTTCCAAACATAGAACTCTAAACTTTCTTGGCAAATCCTAACCCCTTAAGCAAATCACCTAAATATGCTAACATAAACTCTACATCATAATGTTAAAAAGAAATATCTATTTTACTTAAGCAAATTCCATGGAAACTTAACATAATGATATAAAAAACATATATCACTTATCTCTAATACAAATTCCATATACCACACAATTGTAATTTAATTTTCCTATCAAATGTGATTTTTAATTTATCCTCTCTAATATGATTTTAAAATTTAACCAAAATTCAAAATATAAATATATTCAATTTTCTATAAGAAAAGCTTCAAGCAATTTCTCCCCTAATGTTTTATTACCCCGATTTTAAACTTTAACAAAAGATCAAAATGTAAATTCTGCTTTTAATCCCATTTACTGCTAACAACTCCTATAATGTCTTAGCCCCTCTATTCCTAAAATACAAGTTCATCCATCGGATACTGCCCAAAAGGTACGAGTTTCTGGTTTTCCCGAGGATAACATTGTTAAAGTTTGGAGAATTGATTGATTGGAGTGGGTTTAGTGTAGATATCCAGAAATGTAGATCACCTCCAGCTCCAGTTACACGGAACTGAAGAAAGGATGAAGATTCAAAACCAATCACACCTAAATTTCTTCATGCATTTGGTTTGGTTTTGGTTTTGAGCCCCAAATTCTGCTCTTTTTTGCTTTAATCTCTGCAGTATCCTGCCCTAAGCAATGGAGAAATACAGACGAGTAGTGCCAGGGTTGCTACTACTGTTTATGCTGTCATTAAACTCATCATGCCGAGGGCAAGCCGCGGATTGTACAGATGAAGACCAGGCTGCATTACTAGATTTCAAAGAAGGGATCTCGGATGATCCCACCGGAGTTCTTGAATCGTGGACAGGCGACAATTGCTGCCGATGGAACGGTGTGTTATGCGACAGCCACAGCGGCCGAGTGGTAAATCTCATTCTCAATGCAAACCAAGGCAACAGCAGTGAATACATGAGTGGAACAATATCAGAATCCATCGGTAAGCTCTCTCATCTCCAGACCTTTATTGTTTTAAGCTGGAAATTCATCGGCGGATCAATCCCATCTTCTATTTCTAGTCTCTCAGCCTTAACCCATCTTTCTCTAGACAATAACAATCTCACAGGTTCCATACCTTCAGAGATTGGCTATTTGCAGGGTTTACAGTCTCTGTCTCTCTCAGGGAACCTACTTACTGGTCCTATTCCAGAATCCATTGGAAATCTGAGGAGTTTAACTGCTCTGTACTTGGATTCCAATTCGCTCACCGGTTCCATTCCTTCAAGCATTGGAAATTTGAGTCGATTGTTTGTCTTGACACTCAGAAGCAACATGCTCTCGGGTCCTATTCCGGACTCCATGGGAGCTCTAACAAGCTTAAACAGTCTTGATATATCAGAAAATTTTCTTACAGATAACATTCCTTCATCACTTGGAAATCTGTCTGGGCTTACAGAGCTGTTGGCAAGCAATAATCGTTTGAGCGGAAATATTCCCCAATCGCTTGGCTTTCTGAGTGTTAATTTGGATAAACTATGTTTGGACGGGAATCTACTCTCAGGCCCTATCCCAGATTCCTTCCTCAATTTAAAACCCATTTTCTATCTGGATCTATCCCGAAACATGCTCACAGGAAGCATCCTCGTTTTTAAAAGATCCTACAAACTTCACACCCTAATTCTATCCGAAAACAATCTAAGCGGTGACATCCCTGCCTGGTTGGGCAGCCTGCCAGGCCTCCGCTCGCTTCAGTTATCATTCAACAATTTCACAGGCCAAATACCTAATTCCTTTGGAGCTACTTCATTCCTGGACTCTGTTTTCATTTCAAACAATAAGCTCACGGGTCCCATTCCTGAATCGTTCGAGAATATGCAATATCTGAATTACTTGGATCTCTCAAACAACGAGCTCACTGGCACCCTTCCTCAATCCCCGGCTATATATAACCGGCTCTTTCTTAATCTCTCCAGTAATAGCTTATCCGGCCCGCTGCCAGAGCTTCAGAACATTGGTCTGGAAACTCTTGATTTGTCCTATAATAATGTAAGCTTTGAGTTCATCCCTGACTGGATTACAAACTCCAGTTTTCTAGTGGATCTGCGGTTGGTTGGTTGTGGTATTTCAATGATATTGAATGACTGGCAGCCTGCTGCTCCTTCTCTTTATACATCTCTCGATCTCTCCAACAACGCCATCAAAGGGGACACAAGCAATCTATTCCAGAACATGGGGGCATTAAAATATGTGAATCTGGCAAGCAATCAATTGAGCGGGAGCATTCCGTCATCCATTGGAAATTTAAATAGCTTGGAAGCTGTGGATCTGTCCAATAATGGACTGAATGGAACAATTCCGGAGGCGATGAGCCAACTGACGAATCTGAGGGACCTGAATTTGAGCTACAACCATCTGTGTGGGATGATTCCGGAGGGCAAACCATTCGACTCATTCCCTGTTTCTGCATTCGATCACAATGACTGTTTATGCGGATCTCCCCTTCCTCTATGCAATTAGCTTTAAAGGGGTACAACCGAAACTTCTGTAGTAGGGATACTATTATAATGAAATGAACAACTCTTGTTATCGGTTGTACGAATCCATGACAATTTACTTGGGGCCATGGACTGTAAATTTTGCTTACAGGGGTGATGGTAGCCTGGTAGGGTTAAGATATTGTTTTGCTTTACAGCACAGATGAGCATAATGTTAAGATGTGACAACAGATATAAAGTTAAGATGTGACAACAGATAACTGTTTTCGTTCATACAAGTCGAGTCACTTTTGCTTAAAAAAGAAAGTTGCTGCTAGAGAAGAACAGTCCGAAAAGCAGGACATAATAGGCCAGAAGAATCAAATTTGAATAATTAAAAAAAAATCAGTCCTCACTTTGAGAATAACTTGGGTCAGTGGTCAGTGATAGAAAATTTCAATTGAATTTGGGTTAAGCAAATATATTACTTTTATTTAAAAAAATATTATTTATAAGATTTGAAGGGAGTAACCAAGGGGTATGTAAGCCCTGTTGATTCTTGGGAATAGCTGTATTTTCAAGTGGAAAATATGTTTTATTTAAAAAAAATCTTTAAGGAAAGATGAGGAGGTAATTATAATGAGATTTTTTTGTTTGAAATTTAAATTAAAATGATTAAAAATATCTGGAATTTCCAAATATATAAAATGCTTTTGTTAAATTAGAAAGGAGGACCTCATTTTGAGTATTTTAGTGGTATACATTTTATATTTAAGTTTGTAGTGTGTTTTGTTCAAAACGATACTATGTGAATTATGGAATTCTAACATTTTTGACATATAAAATCTAAAAATGATTACTGTTGCTTATAAAATGAATATAATTTTAAAAATTAAAATATGTTTTGTGTTAATATTTTTAAAAATATATAAATAGTATATTTACATTAATGTATTTGACAATGCATATAAAAATGTACATTTACATGAACAACTTATGATGATTAGTTTTTTAAGAAATGTTTTTTAATTTATTAGAGGTTGAGTTCATGTGCACAACTTTCCTCTCGATTATTTGGACAAGACTAACTTTGAGTTTTCTTATCCCTATCTAGTAAAATGCCAAGTTGCAACTTAATATGTCAAAACATCTTAATCTTATTGATTAGTGAAAGGATGATCAAGCACTAAAGCAGCAGATTGAGAATCCCATTTGATACAAAAAGATGAATAAGGACCTAAGATTTCAAAAAGACTATTTAGGTGGGAGTTTTATGAAAACCTTAACCAGGTTTTCATCTTCGAGTCAAGCCATAAGGCCTAGTACCAACCAAGACAAAAAAAAGTGGGAAGTATAGTATTTTTTCTCAGTATCATGGTATTCTTGAGGTATCATGTCAAGGAAAAAGAAAAAAAAAAATTTGTTCCATACACAAAGGAACTAGGATTTAAAACTTCTTCCTATACCTTTCTAGATGTTGATCCCCCCTTAGAATCTATTGAGGACACCATGACGCTTCTGGATAGACAAGTGGATACTCATAAAACCACGCAGAGCTACAATATGGCTAGGGGGAGACATTTGTCACAAAAAGACCTTTCTGTAGACGGAAGTACTAACAAGATCACCTGTGAAAGTCTCGAGGTATCTACTGTCGGCGTTCCAGAGTTAGGGCTTATTGCTCACAACTTAGCGGTACCTGTTTCGTTTGATGCCAATGATGTAGGGGTTCTAGGTGCAAAACAAAACTATTCCCACTCGATTCCGAAATCTTTTGAAAGCTCTGGTCATTTTAGGGTTTGGGGACTTGCTCGGAATGTAGTGAGTACAGAGGACACAACGACTAGAAATGGAGGTTTTTATGCGGGTGAATCCATGAAGATGGGTGTCTATTTTGGGGGGTCTTATGAGAAAATAAATTTGATTTTTTCATGTTTTTCAACTTTGGGCAAACGAAATTGATATTTTCGTTTAGAATTTCACTTTCAAGTAAAAACAAAACTTTTAGAGAATTATGTTAGCTTTCTATTCATAATTTTTTCAAATTTTTTTATTGAGATTTGATATGTCGTTTCGGAAAATGTTTGACAATGTGTCATTATAAAATGAAAAGACTAAAAAATAGACATGTTTGGTTGCGTCATTAAAATCATTGTTAAACTTGTGTTTTGCAAAAACAAAATACGCTACAACAATCTACACACAATATACTATTGCGATGACTATAAATTTGTAACCAATGGATCTATACACTAATTATAATATTTATTTTAATTTGATTAATGGGGAAACCTTATCGATTTTCAACATGTGTTTGGTTGCGCCACTTTTCTTGCAGTTGACTATAAAATTTAAAAATCTACGAATACCCTTTTGAAGTAGACATTCTAATTAAGCGCACCATATTTGTTTAAATTTTTTAGGTGGTGTATTTTTAAAAGTTATATATTTTTCATTTCACCGCATGTTGAAAGAGATGAAATGAAACTCGACACATGTTAAGAAACAAAATAAATAAATAGCGGATCTCACCTATAGACAACAAAATCTATACCTACAGAAAGTAGATTCAATGACGAAACTAATGGTATCAAATCCGACTGTCGATTTGTAGTCTAAGGCATCCATTTTACCTTCCGAAAATGGAGAAACCTGAAAATTGTGCAGGTTTCACGTCTCAGAGGTTATTCGGCCGAATAATGGTTCGGCCGAACAATTATTCGGCTGAACAATGTTTTTCCATTACGGAACTGTTATTAGCAAACGAAAAAAAAATTCATCGGCTGGAAAAAATTTCATCTGCCGATTTTTTTTTTAGTTTGCGTTCTTCTAGTTATCTACCATCAATGGTTGGTTATCTATTCATCAACTATAAGTTATTCATGCACGACAGTAAACAATAACAATACATTAGAATTTATCATATTACTAGCAAACCCATGAACAAAATAGGTACTCTTCAAGGAGATACACTAGGCTTAATATATCTCTTGTCTATAGCAACTCGTGTAATTGTATTGTTCATTTTGTTAATTCTGGGATACTCATATGATATGGAGCTCATGATATTAGTGTTGAAAATGACATTAGATTTATGTTAAAATCTAAATATCGTTTAGGTGGTAATACTAATATCTAATCACAAAATACAGCTTCAAATTCCTTTAAAATAGGAAATTGTTTTAATTCCATTTTTTATTTTTCGGGCTCAAATTCGTTAATTTTGATGCCATAAAGTTGACACCCTTTCCTAATACACTTTTTACGTTGTAGTGCTGAAATTTGTCGTGTAGATAAAGGTCTATAAATTTCATTCATTGTATGATACTTATCTTCCTCATCCACACTACTAAATTTTTTATGTAAATAGTCGATAACATCTTTATGAGATTCTAGCCAATCCATACCTATCAAAATGTCATAGGATCCTAGAGAAAGTATATTTAAATTAACTGAGGTATCCAAGTCATTAAAACCTAATAACAAATATTTAACTATCTCCGTAACTTTCATTTTTACCTTTGTCGCCAGCTATACCAACCATGCATTTTTTTGTTTTTCCTTACTAAGTTTACACTTTTCAACTACTTTTGGTGCAATGTAACTTAAACTAGACCATGAATCGATAAGTATTGAAACATGTATGTTCAAAACTTTACCTTCTACTTCCAACATGGTGGATTGATGGTCCACCTGCCGATATTCCAAAGAAACATTAACTATAGGGATATTCCTGGCTATGTCATTCACAGTACAAGCTTCCTGCAACATGCTTCAATAACATCTTTATGAGATTCTAGCCAATCCATACCTATCAAAATGTCATAGGATCCTAGGAGAAGTATATTTAA
The DNA here is from genome assembly GCA_001517045.1 of Pseudotsuga menziesii. NCBI lineage: Eukaryota > Viridiplantae > Streptophyta > Pinopsida > Pinales > Pinaceae > Pseudotsuga > Pseudotsuga menziesii. The sequence continues at coordinate 211,680 of LPNX011159418.1, read as the reverse complement.
ATTAACTGAGGTATCCAAGTCATTAAAACCTAATAACAAATATTTAACTATCTCCGTAACTTTCATTTTTACCTTTGTCGCCAGCTATACCAACCATGCATTTTTTTGTTTTTCCTTACTAAGTTTACACTTTTCAACTACTTTTGGTGCAATGTAACTTAAACTAGACCATGAATCGATAAGTATTGAAACATGTATGTTCAAAACTTTACCTTCTACTTCCAACATGGTGGATTGATGGTCCACCTGCCGATATTCCAAAGAAACATTAACTATAGGGATATTCCTAGCTATGTCATTCACAGTACAAGCTTCCTGCAACATGTTTACATGTTACTATTCCATTCTCCACTGTAATTTTCGATACTCTTTACCCCATTGCTATTGGTTGAACCTCGCCTGTTGTAATTTTTATCAGTATGACTCCTTGTTCCTTTTCCAAAAGGTGAGGGTTTAAATCCTTTCCTACATTGATTGATCTTTTCAATTTTTTTTTAATTTTCCACCTTCTACTCAATTCGGATATTTGTTTAAATAAATGGTAGCACAACTAGGCCTTTCTAATTGCTTCATCCATTGTTGAAGAATTTCAAACACAATATTTTCCTTATACACTAGGGGTAAACCACTGATAAAACTGTATACCTTAGCTTTTTCAACTCTTAGATATGGTACATAGTGTTGTAAATTTACAAACTCAGTTACAAATTCTTCCATGGTTAACCATCTTAGTCTCAAATCATTGAATTATTGAGCTTTCTCATCATAATATCGTTCTGACATATACATTTTTTCAATAATTTAAAAAAAAAAATCCAACTCAACTCTTTACTACATATGCTACTGACACTCTTAGCCTCCTTCCACCACGGAGCAGATTTAACAACCAAGATTCTATCGCTTCCTCAAATTCTCCATCAAACATGAAGGGCCTTAACTTTTTGAATTCTCCCTGTAACTCTACAAGTCTTTCTTTTTGTTTTTCATTATTCATTTCATCACATTTTTTAAAATCCCAGGGGGTTATATAAGAAAGCTATTTGTAGTTTTTTTTTTTGTAGTGCTCTTTTTCTTTTCTTGTAAGGAACATAAAATAAATATAATAATTAAATTAATAATGTTACCTTAGTATAAAAAATGTTAAAATTCAGAATCAAGTTGCTAATTTTACCTTAGTAATAAAAAATATTTCTATCAAAACTTTTTAACATTCTTAACATTCTCAAGTTCTCAACACTACATCTACAATCATATATTAACTAACTTTCATATATTTGCACCTATCAAAACTTCCTAACATTTCGAACATTTCCTAACATTCATTCATATATTTACACCTTTTAAAACTACCTAACATTTATTTATATATTTGCACTTATCAAAATATTCTCTCATAACATTCCCCCATTCACACATTCACTCCTAACATTGACATTCCTCATATAATCATTTTTAACACTAACATTCCCCTATATTCATTCTTACATTCATATATTTGCACCTATCAAAACTTTTTAACATTCCTAACCTTTCTTAACATTCATTCATATATTTGCACCTGACATTTCCTAACATTCATTTCAAACATTCATATATTTGCACCTATCAAAACTTTCTAACATTAACTTCCTAACATTCCTAACATTAACATTTCCACATTCATTCCGACTATATTCATTCTTAACATTAAATTGCACTTATCAAAGCATTCATTCCTAACATTTCCCTATTTACACAATCACTCCTAACATTGCACCTATCAAAACATTCACTCCTAACATTCCCACATTCGCTCCTAACATCGCACCTATCAAAACATTCACTCCTAACATTCTCCCGTTCCCACATTCACCTCTAACATTGCACCTATCAAAACTTCTTAACATTAACTTCGTAACATTCATAACATTAACATTTCCATATCCATTCCCCATATATTCATTCTTAACATTAGATTGCACTTATCAAAGCATTCACTCCTAACATTCCCCTATTTTCACATTCACTCCTAACATTGCACCTATCAAAACATTAACATTCCCCATATATTCATTCTTAACATTAAATTGCACCTATCAAAACATTCACTCCTAACATTCCCCTATTCCCACATTCACTCCTAACATTAACATTCCCCATATATTCATTCTTAACATTAGATTGCACCTATCAAAACTTCATAACATTTCTATCACTCTCAACTTCTCAACAAGAAACATTAATTTAATAAATTACATACATTCATATATTTGCACCTATCAAAACTTCTTAACATTCCTAACATTTACATATACATGTATATAATCCCAAAAACAATATATAAGGTCAATGCACATTTATATAATCCTAAAAAACAATCATGAACATGTGAATTCAATGTATATGTATATAATCCAAAAAAAAATCATGTACATGTATATAATCCAAAAATTATGTACATGTGAGTTCAAAGTACATGGATATAATCCAAAAATTAAGTTCCTCCATGTCCAAGTCAACTACAACATATATATCTACATAAAAAAAACAATGTAAATAATTCTCTAAATAGAAGTCCACCACTATCATAGACCAGGGTTTTCCCTTGGACTCATTTCCCTTAGACTCGTAATAATCTGCAACATGTATAAAAACAGATTATGAATAACATAAATTATTTAAAGAACTTTAAACCAAAATCAAAACATTAAAACATTAAACTAATATATCGAAGAACAATTCAATTATTAACAAAATTACCTCCAATTCTCTATCATCTAACATAGTCTTCTCTTTGCCTCTAAAAGGTGGAGTAGACTCAAGCTACAACATATATAAAAACAATTTATAAATCTTATAAATTATTTAGACTATTTTAAATGAAATAAAATAAAATAAAATAAAATATTAAACTTACAATTCCAACACTATCGTCCAATGGAGTCTTTCTTTTGCCTCGAAAAGATCTAAGAGACCCAAGCTTCAATATATATAAAATCAATTTATAAATGTCAAACATTATTTAAACTATTTAAACATATATATATCAAAGAACAATTCAATTATGAACAAAATTACCTCGGTGCCAATATCCACATCCATCAAAGAACCTATATCTTCACCTCCAATTTCAATATGTTCTCTTCCATTTAAATTTATATTTTGTTAATAAATAAATCATAGTAAAAACAAAAAATATTAAGCTTAGCAATTAACTTAAAAAACAAAAAAAATAAAACATTAGCTCACAATAGATAGAAAATCATCTAAAAAGTTTGAATCTAATGAAACTTGCATAAATAAGTCAAATTAACAATAAGATACATAGTTAAATTTAAAAACAAAAAAATAATATCTTTAAAACATAAATATAATTGTGTAAATTTTAAATATACCTCTCCAATATGCTCTTTTACATTTTCAGCATTTTGACTACTAGAGACTCTAAAATTATGTTCATTTAACAATTGAGAAAACTGAAAACAATAAATATTTTTGTAACGTATTTATTACTATACATCAAAAAATAATTGATCATACATAGATATAATCTAACCAAAAGTTTAATTCAAAATGAATAAAAAAATAATAGATTGGAAGTACACAAACCTCTCCTATGCTTGACGTGTCATTAGATATTCTATCTGAAGCTATATTATGACAAAGCTTTGCATATGCCTTTAGATCTTCGATGCCCATACAATCTAACTCATCATCTGTTTTGTAAACAAAATTTTGCCGAATAGTGGCATGAGCCCTCTCTCGACTCAATCCAACATCAACTCCTACAAAAGCCGAAGTCAAACCTTCGGCAACATTATGCTTTGCAGTTGTCCCAACTTATGATGTAGGCTCCATCTCTGATTTGTAAGTCACAAGCCTAGGTGGACGAGATATCGGAGGTGGAGGTCGAAGAGTACTAGGATCTCTAAGGGCACCTTTTCGATTGTATATCCTCCCCTTTCCAACTCCATAAAACTCAGAATGAATATCAGTATATAGTCTGGCTTCATTCCTAAAAAAAACTCAGCATAAAAAAACCTAGCAAAATAATTAGGAACCTCATCGTTCCATGGCAACCAACCATAGGTTGCAAGAAAACGATCATATACAAAATGTGCAAGTTCAGGGTGCTTAAAATATTGCACTTTCAATGCTTTCCGCTTTAGCCCCTTTTTGAAGTTGAACATTAAGTTGGCCTGTTCTTTAGTCACCCTTTCCTTCACAACAACCCACTTATCTGGACCCATCACTTCTGTCTTTCTTCTTTGCATCAAGGTAACAAAGCCATCTGTTGTTGGTCCAAGATCCTCATATACCTCAATGAATTTTTGCAAAGATAGCAAAACCATCCCTATACTTTATTTGTTCTCTGGAGCGAGATCCAACTAGAAAGATCATTTTCCAGCTTGTCATAGTGAGCCCTACAACTTTCAAGAATTGTTTGTTGAAGCCCACTTTCCCATGGAATCTCGTTCGGTAAATCTGATGGATAGTTCATAATGGGCATACAACCCTTAGCTAGCTAGACATATTGCGTCCTTGCTCGACCTTTGCCACCCTATGTAGGATGATGAGCCTCTTGCGAACCTTGCTCTGCTTCCACACTTGTCTCCCATACAGAAGATCGAGATCCACGTTCACCCATAGATGATAAGGGGGAATCATCTCTACCACTATCGCTACGTCGATGATCAGATGAATGTGAACTATACAATAGGCTTGAGTACCAAGGTGAAGTCGATAATCTTCGATTTTTATTTTGGACACCAACTCTCGAAGAATGTGATGACCTCCTACGCTTCTGTCTTAAAGGTGGCTCTCTTTCCATTGGATATGATATCTACAAGTTTACACAAATATCAATTTCTACATGTTAATTAATCAACTTTAAAGATCTAGCTACTATTAAAATTAAGCTTTCAATGTAATATAAATAGAAAAACAAAGGTGGTGTGGAGAAATAACATATATAAAGACGATGAGGCTTCTTCGTGATAAGGAAGATCCTTAAATCCACTAAATACACTGGTATATGATGGTTGCTACGCACGTTGTATAACATTTTGACCCTGGCACATGTCATAAACTTGTTTTGGTTCAGAGGCCAAAAGTTGAAACGTAGAGTAATTTGAAGCCAAACATGCTGATCCAGTAAACAATTTTGCAAGTCCAGGGGTGGAAAATGTAGGGAGATAGTGTGTCAGGCCTAAATATCTAGGCCTGAAGTTCGAGAGCCATAATGCCTCAATCACTAAGGGCCTAACCTTCTACATGTTAACTAATCAACTTCAAAGACCTAGCAACTATAAAAACTAATATTTCAATAAGGACCTAGATATCACTAATATTATCTAATAGTCCTTTAACTACATGTGCATGAACTACGTTTTGCTAAGTATAAAATATAGTCTAAGGCAAGTGCAAGTACTTATCTACTCTACAGAAAGACACTACTGCTGGCTACTAGCTACCTAGTCATTATAGACTTGTTAGTGAGAGTATCACTATTAAATATAGATAGAGCTTCTATTTCTTCAACTGAACTTAAATCGTAGGTGAATCAACTATCTCATCCCTGAATCTCATAGGGTGAAAGTATTTCTAGATTATTCCTTGCCTTCTCTTCATTTCTCATCTTTAAATACTTCCACTTCCATTCTTCTAGGATCTAGAGTGTTTATAATGAATTATATATCCTAGTGCCTCTAGTTGTATAAAGCAATGAAGAGTAAGGGCAGTGAATCAACTAACCGCTATCAATTAGCTATTGTGATTTACTATATTGTTATTACACTACAACTGAAGTTGTAACTCAGGCAAGTAAAATGAAAACGTTTTGAAATCTTGTCCCCTACCAACGAAAAACCATATAGAAATAAATTGTTTACTTAGGGACTTGATCAACTTTGTCCATTTGAAAAGAGTTGTTCAGCTTTGTCCATTTGGACAGATGTTCAACTCTGTCCATATGGACAGAGCTGATCAACTCTGTCCAAATGGATAGAGCAGATCAACTCTGCCTATTTGTACAGAGCTGATCAGATCTGTCCATTTGGACAGAGCTGCAACTTGTACAGTCTTAAATGTCTAGATGTCTTAAATATCATTTAGAGATGCTACATACTGGTGGAGTTATTTAAGCCTAGATAACCATGGATTTTTTTGGACAGAGCTCTCTAAATATTCTTTAAATTTTCATGTACATAGAAAATAAAAATAAGCTAATTAAAAAGTTATTGACTTTTTTTAAACAGAGTTGTTTAAATATTCTATAAAATTTCATGTACATTAGCAATAAGAATAAGCTAATTAAAAAATATAGAAACAAAAAAAACATTAATAGATTTAAAGTTTTATATTGAATTTTGTTTAATTAAAATCATTTAAAATAAGTAGAGTTGTTCAAATGGGCAGAGTTGTTCAACTCTGTCCAAATGGATAGAGCTGTTCAACTCTATCCAAACAGACAGAGCTGTTCAACTGTCATATAAATTGTTTTCAACTGTCATATAAATTGTTTACATAGGGACTTGATCAGCTCTGTCCATATAGACAGAGTTGATCAGCTCTATCCATCTGGACAGACCTGTTCAACTCTGTCCATATGGACAAAGCTCATCAACTCTGTCCAAATGAACATAGCAGATCAACTCCATCCGTTTGTACATAGCTAATTAGATCTGTCCATTTGGACAGAGCTGTAACCTGTGCAGTCTTAAATGTCTAATTGTCTTAAATGTCATTTAGAGATGCTACATACTGGTGGAGTTATTTAAGCCTACATAACCATGGATTCGTTTGGACAGAGCTCTCTAAATATTCTATAAATTTTCATGTACACAAAGAATAAAAATAAGCTAAATAAAAAGTTATGATTTTTTTTAAAACAGAGCTGTCTAAATATTCTATAAAATTTCATGTCCGTAGAGAATAAGAATAAGCTAATAAAAAAATATAGAAATAGAAAAAACATTAACAGATTTCAAGTTTTATGTTAAATTTTGTTTAATTAAAATCATTTAAAATAAGTAAAACTGTCCAAATTGGCAGAGCTGTTCAACTTTGTCCACATGGGCAGAGGTGTTCAACTCTGTCCAAATGGGTAGAGCTGTTTAACTCTGTCCTTACTACCATTGTAATTATGTCCTTACTAACATGATATGAAACAAGCACATAACAGTTTAAACAAGCACTTAATAAATGTTAGACAAGCTTTACCATACTCATAATAATATAAAAGTTAATATCGAAGGCTTACCTCATAGCCAAGAGGCAGCACAACAACACCACACCATGCGAAGACCACGTACACCTCGACGAACAGACCTCCACGCCGAATAGACTTCCATGCTGAACAGACCTCCACAATAAGGGGTGACAGGATGGCGGATGCACACGTCAGATGGTTGGGTGACGCAGACAAGGATGATACAGGTGGCAAAAGGTGGCGAAACGAGACGGGTGGGGCGACGGGTGGCGGGACAACGACAAATCGCTGCAAGCGAAACAATGAAAATGAACCCGCAGCTGAACTGATATGGTAAAAAATTATTCAGCCGAACAATTGTTTGGCCGAATAATTGTTCGGCTAGATAATTATTGAATTGCCGATAAAAATTACCGGTAGGCAATTTGTTCCATCAAATTAAACGGTTACCGTTAAAGTTTATTCGGCCGAATAAAGGATTAGTTATTCGGTCGAAAAACTATAATTATTCGGCTGAATAACTTAATTATTCGGCCAAATAAATATAGTTATTTGGCCGAATAAATATAGTTATTCAGTCGAATAACTCCTGCTATGTTTGGTTGGGCACCCGATTCTCACGGAAGTGTTACCCAAGTTCGAGTTTTCATCCATTCCCTAGCTAGTTTTGGTCAGGAAAAAGTAGTGGAGGACTGCGATAGGGTGCTTAATCCTAACACTCTTTTTGGTTTTTTGGCTCGAGCTAGGAGGAATTCTAAAGAAGTGAAGGTTAAAAATTATTTTCAAATCCTTTCTATTGGTAGGGATTTTACGTTGTAGAAGGTGGAACGTTTAAGCGAGTGAGCGGTGGTGGGAAAATTGGAATACATAAGGATGAACCATCTAGAGTTGGTTGAATGGGTTGCTGCTACCTAGAAACCCATCTTTGATTATGCACCACAGGTTCTATGGTTGCCTCGGGGTTGGTTATGTTTTATTTTCTTGGATAAGGAACATGCACAAAGGGTTCTTAAAGACTATTGGATAATCAAAGATGGTTCTTTGGTTCTCTGGAGTTGGACAGTAGATTTTAATCCTTTAGTCCAAAAGATTTATAAGAGACACCTTTGGGTATTGTTGCTTGGACTTCCTATTCAATTATGGTCAAAGGGGCTTCTGATTAAAATTGCAAATCATCTAGGAATTTCATTGTTGTTGATAAAGATGCATTGCGGTTGGGTGACAGAAGGATGGATTGGGTAATGGTGGAGCTAGACATTTTGGAAGGGTTATCAGAGTCTTTTTTGATCAAATGGGGGGATATCTCTTTTCAACAGAGGTTGGATTACATGGGTATCCCCTTTCATTGTTTGATTTGTCACAACACTAGGCATTTCAACAGAGACTACCACTTCTTGGTGAAGGATTATTCTAGTAAGGATCAAAAGAAGTCTTCTCATGTTGTTGTCTAGCTGAAATCCCCTACTAAACATTCTCTGATGGAGGAAGATTTCTACTCAAAAGATATGCATGTTTTCTCTTCTCCTATTCCATATGAAGATACGACCTCTAAATAACTTCAATATATTAAATCCATTGAAAGGGTCTATTCTAGAAGATCAAGCTTTATGCAAAACCCTATTTCTTGTTTTTTGTCAAACCCTAGTTCTTCTAAGTTTTTTAATGAAAGGGCTTCTCCTCTAGGGGTTTCAGACTCTAACAAGGTTTATATTAGTACTGGATTAGGGGAGCCCCCAGGTTTGGGTGATGTTTCTTTGAAAAACAACCCTCTTCTTGTTGATTCAAACCCTACCTTTGGCTCTATTAAACGTAATGACGAAGAACTGGCTCATAGTATTTCTAACAAAGGACTGTTAAGGGATAATAATGAGGGTTCCGCATATGGGGTGACAACTTCCGAGCTGGTAAAAACCACACTCACCACCTATGTTAACAAACCCATGGGTAGATCAGATTTTGTTCCTATTAATTCCATTAGATGTGTGAATGTGACGATCCGTAGAAAAAATAAGACGGATTACATAGAAAAATTTGTTGACGAAGGAGAGAAAGATTTACTCCTAGAAGCAGGTTATATTCCAATTTCGAATAGAATTCATATGGCTGAGGAAGATAGTAGAAAAGTGGTTGGTTTTGATAGGGCTCTTAGAACACAGAATCCCTTCATGTAGGTTCTAGAATGATCTGCTTCTCTTTCAATGTTAGGGGTTTACGAGTGGCCCAAAGTTTCGAGCCCTCAAAAATTTCATTCTAACTAATAGAGATGATGTTTATTTTTTCCAAGAAACAATGAACTTAGGAACCAAATCATGTGAGTTAATTCTAATAATTTTAAAATATTGGGAATGTTGTGCCATAGATGTAGATGGGCTATCTGGTGGGTTGGTAGCTGCTTGGAATCCTACTACCTGCTCTTTCAAACCGTATAGTACCTGTGTTGGGATCTTGTTGGAAGGGATGTTCTGGGGTTTGAGAATCCTTTGCAATTACTTAATATATATGCCCCTTGTAAAGAGAGAAGGTAGTTTTGGGATAGGATTGAAGAAAGTGGTTTGTTACACCTTGAGAATCTGGTCATAGCAGATGATCTAAACCTGACTTTACACCCTTTTGAAAATTGGGGAATTGTCTGTTCTTCATACCTTTTGGCTGAATACTTCTTAGATATTTTTAACAAGTATCAGTTAGTTGATATTGTTCCTCCAAAAATCACTCCTACAAGGGAAGTAAGCAAGTTGGTGTAGGAGTAAGTAAGAGACTTGATCGTTTTCTTATGAAGAAAGATCTGGTGGATTTATGTACAAGATATATAACTTGGGTTCTTCACAACAACATATTTGACCATTTCCTTATTGCTTTATAAATTGATGTTGATCCCTTGGATACTATTATACCTTTCAAATTTGATCACTCTTGGCTTAAAGATGAAGGTTTCTGTAATATGATTCGGGATTTTTGGTTAAATGTTATTTTTCATGGGAATCTGAATGGTATGGAACTTTTAGTGTTTAAGTTGAAGGCAGTTAAAAGGAAAGTTACTCTATGGACCAAAAGGAAATCTACAAAAGACAGATCCTCTTTACATCAAATAGAAAATGCTATTTCTGATCTTATTTTCCAAATTTGACACGATCTCTCTCCATTGAAGACAAATAAGTTTTTTTTAGCTTTGACCAATAACATGATGAGATTCTAAAGAAGAATGAGGAGAAACTGAGGCTCAAACATAGAGCTATATGGATTGAGGCAGGTGATAAGAACTCGGTTTTTTCCATAATTATGCTTCTTATCGCAGGAACTTAAATTCGATTTGGGATATATGTGATGGAAATAGTGTTAAGTCTAGCTCACAGGATAAGACTAAAGAAGTTTCAGAATTACATTTTAAATCTATTTTCAAAGATCAAAGGAAAGCACTTATTGGTAATCAATTAAAAGTCCTTGAACTTTTTCCCTCTTTATTCAGTCAGGAAGAAGGTCTAGAGGTTGGTAAGGAAATATCACTTGAAGAAATACAAAAGGTTTTATCTAAGTTTGCAAAGGACACAAGCCCTAGTCCTGATGGGTGGAAAATTGAGTTGTTCTTGGATTTTTTTTATATATTATGGGCAAAGATCTGTTAGATGTTGCATAGTTTTCCAGAAAGGAGTGTTATATGTCTGGAACTCTTAATGCTACCTTCATTACATTGATTCCAAACAAGGATTCTCCTAATACTTTTTCTGACTTTAGTCCAATTTCCCTATGCAATTTGGTTTATAAATTGGTGACTAAGATCATTGCATATAGGAAGCCTAAACTTTCTGAATATATTTCAAAGGAACAATTTGGCTTTCTAGCACTCCTGAATAGATGCCATTGGTACAACTCACGAGTGTATTCATACTATCAAAACTAAGAAATTGAGCTTGGGTGTTATCATACTTGATTTGGCAAAGGCCTATGATAAAGTTAATTGGGACTTCTTGAGGTTGGCCCTTCTTCAGTTTGGATTTCCTGAGCATGTAAAGAGATGGATTTTGGCTTGCGTTTCTTCTACAAACTTTTCAGTTTTAATCAATGAGTCTCCTACCTCCTTTTTCAAAAGCTCAAGAGGACTGAGATAAGGCTGTCCACTCTCTCCTTTAATAATTTTACTAATGATTGAAGGCCTCAACAGATTGATTTAAAAAGCCTGTAATGAAGGAATGCTTTCAAGTATTAAATTTTCAGATGAATTTATCATTACTCATTTTCCTTTTGTATATGATGTAATCCTATTTGGTTTGGATAACATTAAGGAGTGGAAGACTATGTATTCTCTGTTGGATCTTTTCTGCAATGCTACAGGTATGGAAGTCAACATAGAAAAATCTTGCTCTTAAACCGACAAAGTTCAACGAGATTTTATCATAGAATTGAAGACCCTCTTTCAGTTTAAGATTGATCAGTTGGAGAACAATTTCAAATATTTGGGGTTTTATTTAAAACCTAACAGTTATAGCGTGAAAGATTGGTTTTGGATTTTAAAGAAGATTGAAAAAAGGATTTCAAACTGGTCCTACAGATTTCTCTCCTTGGATGGTAGACTTACTTTAATCAAAGCTACTTTGTAAAGTATCCATGTTTATTGGTGCTCCTTGATTGAGCTTCCCGCTTCCATCATAAATTATACCAGAGCAAATATTTTCCACTTTTTATGGGTAGGCTCTGGTTCAGAAAGAAATTTTCATTTGGCTCCATTGGAGATCCTGACTTCTCGAACGCACCTGGGAGGTTGGGGCATAAAGAACTTGCTCTTATTTAATTAATCTCTTTGTTTAAAATTTATGTGGATATGTCTATTTGATCAAGTCTTGTGAAGTAAAGTAATAAGAACAAAGTATTTGAAGAATAGTCTAGTAAGCACTTGGATTAGAAATTCAGTTTTTGATCAGAATGGAGCTTCAGTGATGTGCATTAGTTTTCTAAAAGTGATTCACTAGTTAAAAAAAGAAATTTGTTGGGTTATTGGTAATGGTAAAAGTGTTAATATTGGTGTTGATTTGTTTGTTGGAGACAAAGATTATTCTTATCTAATTGTTGGAATTATTGAACACCTAGACTGGATTAATATGAAGACTCTAGATCTATGGAAAAGACATAAATGGTCTGTTTTAAAAGGGGATTACTGGCTAAATGATAGAGATCTATTTTTTACTCATTATTTGGATAATTAGTGGAACTCTTATATTGAAATTCTGAAGAAACCTGGGGTAAGGCTCAATTCTGGAAATGATATTTTGGTTTGGCCAGAAAACAAAAAAAATGGGACTATTACAACTAAGTTGGCCTATGATTTCATATCCAGGAATGGAAATAAGCTTGAGCTAAGATAGTGGTACAAAAACTTGTGGGAATGGAATTTACCACAGAAATTGAAATGTTTTTGGTGGCTCTCCCTAAAGGAGAAAACTCTCACTTAGCACAATCTCATAAAAAGAGGATGACAAGGTCCAAGTCCCCCTCCGTGACCCTTTGTAGACAAGATGCATAAACATGTTTTCATCTTTTTCTAAACTGTTATTTTTGGAAACAGGTTTGGACAGTTGCTAAAGACTTTATAGGATTCAGCTTGGATTGGGGTGCTGATAATTTGGAGATTTCCTTTTCTGATTGGTTCCATAGCACTGATTCCTTCAAATTGCTACATATTTTTATCTCTTGGTATCTGTGGATTTCGAGGAATAAAGCTTATTTTCAGGATATCAGACCCAATGTTTTTACTTTTGGGCTTAGGGGTATTAACATCTATAAAGAATTTGTGAATACCAACAACAAAATAAAGCACAAAAGGTACTATCCACCTTTTATGACTATCTCTGGAGATGAATGTTTTTTTGATGGTGCTTCCAACCTTTCCTAGTGATTTTGTTTAAATGCTATTTGTCTTGGGGATCTGAATGTTCGGGAACTTTTAGTGTTTAAGCTAAAGCCACTTAAAAAGAAAGTTACTCTATGGACCAAAAGGAAATCTACAAAAGACATATCTTCTTTACAACAAATTGAAAATGCTATTTCTGATCTTATTTTGTCAAATTTGATAGGATATCTCTTCGCTGAAGACATAGATTTTTTTATAGCTTTGACCAGTTTAAACATGATGAGATTCTAAAGAAGAATGATGAGAAACTAGAGGCTCAAACATAGATCTATTTAGATTGATGCAGGTGCCAAGAAATCGATTTTTTTCCACAATTATGCTTCTTATTGTGTGAAATTAAATTCGATTTGGGAGATATGTGATGGAAATGGTGTTAAGTCCAGTTCACAAGATAAGATTAAAGAAGTTGCATAATTACATTTTAAATCTCTTTTCAAAGATCAAAGGAAAGCACTCATTCGTAATCAATTACAATTTCTTGAACATTTTCCCTCTTTCTTCACTCGAAAAGAAGGTCTAGAGGTTGGTAAGGAAATCTCACTTGAGGAAATACAAAAGGTTTTGTCCAAGTTTGCAAAGGCCAAAATCCTTGGCTCCAACGGGTGGACAATTGAGTTGTCCTTGGTTTTTTTTGATATTATGGGAAACGATCTGTTAGATGTTGTAGAGTTTTCCAGAAAGGAGTGTTATATGTCTGGCTCTCTTAATTCTACCTTCTTTACATTGATTTCAAAGAAAGATTCTCCTAATACTTTTTATGACTTTAGGCCAATTTCCCTTTGCAATTTGGTTTATAAATTGGTGACTAAGATCATTGCATATAGACTGAAGCCTAAAATTTCTAAATATATTTCAAAGGAACAATTTGTTTTTCTAGCCAATAGGCAGATTCTAGATGCCATTGCTAGAACTCAGGAGTGTATTCATACTGTCAAAACCAAGAAATTGAACTTGGTTGTTATCAAACTTGATTTGGCAAAGGACTATGATAAAGTTAATTGGGACTTCATGAGGTTGGCCCTTCTTCAGATTGGACTTCCTGAGCATGTAATGAGATGGATTTTGTATTGCGTTTCTTCTGCAAACTTTTTAGTTTTAATCAATGGGTCTCCTACCTTCTTTTTCAAAATCTTAAGAGGACTGAGACAAGGCTGTCCACTCTATCCTTTATTATTTTTACTAATGATTGAAGGCGTCAGCAGATTGATTTCAAAATGCTGTAATGAAGGAATGCTTTCAGGTATTAAATTTTGAGATGAATTTATCATTACTCATTTTCCTTTTGTATCTGATGTAATCCTACTTGGTTTGGATAACATTAAGGAGTGGAAGACTATGTATTCTCTGTTGGATCTTTTTTGCATTGCTACAGGTATGGAATTCAACATCTTGCTCTTACACCCATAAATCTTGCTCTTACACCCATAAAGTTAAGCCAAAGTTTATTACAGAACTGAAGACTCTTTTTTAGTTTAAGATTGATCAGTTGGAGAACAGTTTCAAATATTTGGGGTTTTATTTAAAACCTAACAATTCTAGGGTGAAAGATTGGTTCTGTATTTTAAAGAAGATTTAAAAAAGGATTTCAAACTGGTCCTACATATTTCTCTCCTTGGGTGGTAGACTTACTTTAATCAAAGCTACTTTGCAAAGTATCCCTGTTTATTGGTGCTCCTTGATTAACCTTCGTGCTTCCATCATAAATTCTATCAGAGCAAAGATTTTCCACTTTTTATGGGCATGCTTTTGTTCAGAAAGAAAATTTCATCTGGTTCCATGGGAGATCCTGCCTTCTCCAACACACTTGAGAGGTTGGGGCATAAAGAACTTGTCCTTATTTAATTAATCTATTTTTTTAAAATTTATGTGGAGATGTTTATTTGATTAAGGCTTGTGCAGTAAAGTAATGAGAACAAAGTATTTGAAGAATAGTCTAGTAAGCACTTGGATTAGAAATTTAGTTTTCGATCTGAATGGTGCTTTGGTGATGTGTATTAGTTTTCTAAAAGCGATTCACTAGTTAAGAAAGGGAATTTGCTAGGTTATTGGTAATGGTAAAAGTTTATTACTGGTGTTGACCCATTTGTTGGAGACAAATATTGTTCTTATCTATCTATTGGAATTATTAAACACCTAGATTGGATTAATATGAAGATTCTAGATCTACTGAAAAGAAATAAATGGTCTGTTTTAAAAGGGGGTTACTGGCTAAATAACAGAGATCTATGTTTTACTGATGATTTGGCTAATCAATGGAACTCTTATATTGAAATTCTAAATGAAGCTAGGGTAAGGCTCGATTCTGGAAATGATATTTTGGTTTGGCCAGAAAACAAAAAAATGGGACTATTATAGCTAAGTTGGCCTATGATTTTATATCCAGGAATGGAGATAAGCTTGAGCTAAGATGGTGGTACAAAAAATTGTGGGAATAGAATTTACCACAGAAATTGAAATGTTTATGGTGGCTCTCCTTAAAGGATAAAATTCTCACTTA
The DNA here is from genome assembly GCA_001517045.1 of Pseudotsuga menziesii. Lineage (NCBI taxonomy): Eukaryota > Viridiplantae > Streptophyta > Pinopsida > Pinales > Pinaceae > Pseudotsuga > Pseudotsuga menziesii. The sequence continues at coordinate 196,092 of LPNX011159418.1, read as the reverse complement.
GCACATTCTCATAAAAAGAGGATGACGAGGTCCAAGTGTTTTCCCCCTTTGTAGACAAGATGAAGAAACATGTTTTCATCTTTTTGTAAACTTTTATTTTTGCAAACAGGTTTGGACAGTTGCTAAATACTTTCTAGGATTCATCTTGGATTGGGGTACTGATAATTTGGAGATTTCCTTTTCTGATTGGTTCCATAGCATTGATTCCTTCAACTTGCTACATATTTTTATCACTTGGTATCTGTGTATTTCAAGGAAAAAATCTATTTTTCAGGATATAAGACCCAATTTTTTTACTTGTGGGCTTAGGGGTATTAACCTCTTTAAAGAATTTGTGAATACCAACAACAAAATAAAGCATAAAAGATACTACCCACCTGTTATGAATGTCTCTGAAGATAAAGGTTTTTTTAATAGTGCTTCCAACCTTTCCTATTGTGGTTGTGGTATGGTAGTTGTTCTAAACAAGGAATATTATTCTTCTCTAAGCATGGGTGGTGGTCAGGGATCCAATACAAAGGATGAGATGACGAGTCTCTTTGTCCTTCTTCAATTTGTTGCTCTTATTGGAATACTTGATATTAGTTTTTCTGGAGACTCCAAAGTTTTAATTGATTGGATAAACGACTTATTGAATCTTCAGGTGTTGGTTCTCAACCATTGGTGTCATAAAGTTCACGATCTAAGATCTTTTAGACAGATCACTTTCATCCATATCTCAAGGAGTTTTAACTCAAGGGCTGAAGCTCTCTCAAAAAGTGCAATTACTCTTTGGTCACTTAAGGGTTCAAGAATATATGGAAGGAAATTTGATAATTGATGGAGAAATAAGCCTCTTAGACTTGATCTAATTTTTGATAGGAAATGTTAGTTGTTTTGATCGATTTGGATGTTTTTGAATCCTATTATGATAAACAGGCTTAGTTTATCAGCTTGTTCTTGTAGTGAAGCTCAATTTTGCATGAAGGAAACAAACTATAAGGGTAATATGTAGTTGTAATATTTTTCTTTGATTAATATAATAGCAAGAAAATGTATTTTTTTTGGAAAAAAAACATCGTAATCTTGTCATATTCTAGTGAATTGGTTTTCATTGTCATTTTCAATGTTAATTTTGTGAATATATCAAGATGAAAAAGAATATTATTGATAACAATACGAAGAATATTTTATGAAAATTTATATGAAAATCATGATTATATATAATATGCAAACAAAGATTAAAAGTTGTGGCAGTGTTAGTGGTCAACACTATTCAAAATTTTAATTTTATTTGTTTTACAACTTTTCACTAAAGTTATGTAAGAAGCATCGTTAACATACCAATATGAATTTTGATATTTGGATGGAAAACAATATTGTCTTTGATCATGTACTTGATTAGGGTGTTAATATGACTAAGATGTGGATGATGAAATGTTTAGTGTTGGTTAAACAAAAGGTGTAAGATAGGGTTCCTAGAAATCAATTTTGGATTCAATTTTTTGGCATAGACAAATCATATATTGATATAGTACATGGTGTATGATTTGAGTCATTTTATATAGTAGTAGAAGGATTGGGACATTTTTCATATAGTGACAACATCTTAAAATATTCAAGTCTTATGGCTCATCAATTTCATCCTAGGTTTAATAGGAGTGATAATTATTTGTCCATGTTTATTCAAAATACCACATATATATCCCATTTAACAAAGGAGTCTAAAAACAAACCCTTAAGTATGCTTCCCAATCTTAAGACAAAAACAACGAAAGACTAACCAATATGCCACATAAGAAGTAGTACTAAAAAAATTTAAAACTTCTTCCTTCGTGCATATTTTTAACTCAATATTAAAAGGAGATGATGGTATATAAGTGACGAAAAGTGAAGGATGTATAAATGATAGGAAAACAAAGATTAAAAGTTTAAGCAATTATTTTGTTTTAAAATAACTATTTTTAGGACTTCTGAAATTAATAAGGTTTAGTGGTCAACACTAATTCAATTTTTTTATTTTTTATTTTTATTTACAATTTTTACTAACGATATGTAAGAAGTTAGCAGACTAATATGAATTTTGATATTTGGATGGAAAACAATCATGTCTTTGATCACGTTGATAGGGTTTCATTATGACTAAGGTGTAGATAATTAAATATTTAGTGTTGGTTAAACAAAAGGTGCAAGATATGGTTCTTACAAATCAATTTTGGATTCAATTTTTGGCATAGAAAATTCATCTATTGATGTAGCAAATGCTGCAAGATTTGAGTCATGTTATATGATAGTAGAAGCATTGGGACGATTTGCATATAGTGACGATATCTCAAAATATTGAAGTCCTATAGGATCATTGGTTTCATCTTAAGTTCAATAGAAGTGATGGTTATTTGTCTATGTCTATCAACAATACCAAATGTATATCCCATTTAACAAAGTAATCAAGAACCAAACCCTTAAGTATGCTTCTCAAACTCAAGATAAAACAACTCATGACTAGCCAATATGCTACATAAGAAGAGGTATTAAAAATATTTAAACTTCTTCTTTTGTTCCATAAGAAGTGGTATTAAAAGTCTTTAAAACTTCATCCTGTAATATTTTATGAGATATCTAAAATCTAAGCATGAAGCAATACATTAATCAATTGTAAAGAAATAGATGAGAGAAGAGTAATAACGAGTCAATACATGTAGCTTCCTAGACTAATGTTTTGGGAAAGAAAGCCATGCAATGCATGCACCCAAATCTCATCATAAAGAAAATAAGTTAAGCTTACCTGCATGCAAGCACAAAAGCATTAAAGCTATCTTAAGTGAAGAAATCAACTAGATACACTAGAACTTGCAAAAATTAGCAAGGGTGCTTATACAGCATGTACACCAAAACCCCACCTTAATCATAACTTGTGTGAGTATGATGAACCAAAAATGGGTCTAAAAAATTATGTAGCCATTTTAGGTACCTAAGTACAAAAAAATATATCCTCATAAACAAAGACAAGAGAGAAAACCTCATTGGAAGAAACCCTTCTCAAAAGAGAATGGTGCTAAGGAACTAGAGAACATGCTTTGAAGAGGATCTCCTCCTTTCTTCATGTGAAGTAGTAGGTGAAAAAGTGGTTGCAATCAAGGTATGGTCCATTTCCTTGTTTTTGTCTTCATCAAGTGGATTTTCAAAATTCTTAATTGGCTTGATGTCCCTGATATTATCATAAATTTTGAGATTGTGTTTCTCGAGGATACTTATGCACTGAGCAAGATTTTTTCTCATGCATACATCCTCCCTATGATTGGGTTTCTTACAATAAGAACATACCACTTTACATTACTTGGGTTTCCCACCTTCAAAATCTAAGGTCTCCTGCATGGATGATGAATCCTCCTCCAAAGATTGGTACTTCTTACATTTATGTTTGGAACTACTGCTAGTCTTTCTTCCCACTTTTGTTGCAAGTGCATGTGCATTTGAATCCTTGAGAGTACCCATTTGAACAAGCTTATATTTCTCATGAGTGATAGAAGCTGCAAATTCATCTAAAGAAGTCATCTTCGAAGTGGATCCTATGGTTGATCTAGTACCAAACAATGTAGAAACAAACACTGAATAGTTGGGGCCTAGTATTAACAAATGGAAAGTACAAGATGATCCTATTTATTATCTATCCCACATGCTTTGAGCTACTGAAAAAGATATTTAAATATTGTGAAGAAGTCTTGGATTGTATCAAAGTCACTCGGACTCAATCTAATACTCTCGTTTTCCAATTGACGCTCTCTTAAAACATCTTACTTTCCAAAGAATCCATCTAGCTTGGTCTAGAATTCATTGGGAGATGATGTAGATTCAAAATGAAATAAGAGATTTGAAGAAATTGAGAGACAACAAACCATATGATTCATCTAACGTATTAAACCACTTTTCCTTATTGGCACTGATGAATTGGGTTTAGCTTGTTTTCCCATTGTTACCGTAGAGTCCTTTTCTTTTTAGTAACGTCACTACCTTTGACTCTCATTCATGATATTTGAATGGAGTAAGGATATTATGATGATATTGTGGATGATCCATCTCCAATGGCATGCTCTTTGATTTGCATCAACCTACAAAAATTTGCATACAACTACCATAGATTCAATATATCCCTGATAATATGTAATATTTTACCATGTATAGATCTAGATACATAAACTAAATAGATATGCAATGAGAATCAAATCAACAATCAAAACATTATGTAATAAATGGATAACATAAATTACTACATAAGCAAATTAGAACAAAAGAGAATAAGAATGATCAAGTTCAATTCAAAGAGAGGTGGAGTACAATATTTAAAGGAAAGCAATTCAAATTTCCCATGCTTGCATGAGGCGTGTTAGGCTTAACAAGAGCCATGCTAACTCTCCTAGACTAAGTATAGACTAGTTAACTAATGGAGTGTTAAGTTAATTGAGTTAAAGCTTAGTTAACTGAATGAATGTTGATTTAACTTACCAAAAATACTTAATTAGGTCCATGAAGGTGAATTGGGGCATGAATTATCTCAGTTAGCCATGTTAACTGAGTTATATTGAATATAGATTTCACAACAACTAGTCATATGACTAAATGCTTAGTTAATTTATTGAATATTTAGTTAACTAACTAAGGAGGAGTGAAAAACTCCTAATTATAAGGTCCATGAATTTGAATTAGGGTATGTAAGGTTAGTTAGGAGTGAAGTTTTAATGGATAACCTAGTTACCAACTGAGACTAGACTAGTCATGCCCTTTGATTGAGGAATGCGCCCTTAGATTGAGGAAATAGTCCATTTAAGCTCAATTGGTAATTGGGTTTTGTGGTGAGTGGTAGATAGATGCCTTAGGATGACTAAGATGGTCAAAATGAGAGTGGTTTGGCTCACAAGAGTCATGAAGTTAAGGTCTAGGAGCACATGATTGGTTTTTAGTTCTATAATACCCCATATATTAAGCCTCTGTGTAATACCCAATCACACATGATAAGAAAAATTTAAACAATAGACATATTGAGAGTAAAATACATCTTTAGATTATTCATTCTCTTTCATTGGATTTATAAATTTGGAAACCTTAACAACAAATATAGCTAACTATAAAAGGAGGGACGTTGATAATACATACATGGACCCGAAGGATTAAACTTACTGTCACATGCCCCAATTTGCAAAAAAAAAATTATGTTTTAAGAAACATTATGTTACATTTTATGTTAAAGTTTGTAATTTATGACCAAGTGGGTCAAGGATAATTTAATGTAATTGTGGAATATTTTATTAATAAATAAATGAAAGACAAGACAACAACTTAGGGAAGCTGTTAAAAGAGTGTTTTACTGGTCACTTGATGGAGAAGGATGGGTTGAGAGAAGATTGGCACTCGGCAACATCCTCAAACTACTTCTAGCTATTGCAGGTGGCAACTTCCCTATTTTTGTGGTCATGTTCCCCAAGAAAGTGGAACAAGAGTAGGTGGCTCATTAAGTAAAAACTGAACCAAAAGGCCTAGGCATGCAAATAAAACTTCCCATTGAAGACAGCTAAGGCTGCTCATTCTAGATTTGTGAACATTCTCAGTGAATCAACTGCACAAGGGAATTTGATGGAGGGGACTAGCTGAAGTATGTTTTTAGTGGAAAAGTGTTGAAGACCTGAACTAGTGTAGTTATTCTAAGTTGAGTTCATACTGCTGCATGCAGAACTGACTTATTGCTGAACACTTAGTGGAGTTGCATAGGATTCCTAGACTACATAGCTCACCCAGTACTTCTACCAAGTGGACTAGGAGACAAGCTCGGGGGTCCTGAGAATTGCATTCCATCTTTTCTCCAGGAGTTGGTTGGGAGGAACAAGTTCCTTAAGCTGTTGTCACCTCATCTATATTTCTAGGTTCTACTTGTTTAATTCAACTATCTAAGTATTTACTGTTATTTGGAAAAGTTTATGTTTAAGTAAAAATATGTTATGCTTCTGTTCTTACTGCTGCTAGGGTTAGTTAGGTGAAATGTATATGATGTGAAAAGTTTGTAAGTGTTGAGCTAGTTAAATTAGGGTAAATGATTAGAAGAATTTATGATTTAATTAATAGATAGAAAGAAATTACCTAAACTGTATTTTTCCACACCTTTTATAAGGTAGTACTCTAGTACAATAGGTTAGTTTAATTTCAAATAAAGAATTCGAATGAAGTATGCATGCATATGAAATTGTTAACTTTTACAGGTTCATAAGCATAAGTTGTGTGTATGCTTTCTTTTATAATGTTCATTTAGTTAGAGTACTTGAACTAAATAACCAGAAACAGTTAGTAAAGAGCTAAGGGTATTAAATACTAGTCTGTGTAATGTGTAATGATTTACACAGTAAATCAAAATTATTATTACAAATATAATATTTTAATAAATAACAGATAATATATAAGCAAGGAATTAACATAACTAAGTTTAACTTAAAATAAACAGTTTACAAGGCTAAACACATACCAAAATAATTCATTTAAGTGAAAATGCAAACTAGGGTTAACTAAGAATTAAATACTAGCTCTGTAATTATCTAAAGAATAATTAAGGTTTGTAAAATAACTTATGTAAAGGAACTATTCTTTTCATAATAAAATAAATTCAAAATCTATCTACTCTATTCTATACAACCATATAAGCATCAATTAGATGTATATATGGAGTTACATACTTTATCTATGAGTAATTATAGAAATTAAAAAAAACTAACAGTATATTTTCAATCCCAAAGATTACAGAAAAGAATTAAGTTCTACAACTAATATCTCTCCTCGAATTTATTACAGAAATCATTACTGATTTGAATACTAAGTTATTATCTAAAAACCCCAACTGGCAGAAACCCTTAGGATTTAATTTACTTTAAAGAAAAACAAAATAAACAGGAATTTACTTAATCCCAAAACCTTCGAAAGGTTAAATTACAACAAGAATAGTTAAGTAACCAAAATATATATAAATATATTATCAAAAATAGAGTTACAGTCAACCAACTGCAAGCTGTAAGTAATACTTTAAGACCAAAAACTGACTTAATTAGTCACGGCCTTTGTTAGTTTTTCAACATTCAAGCTAGCATTATGTTAGGATCCTTACTGAGAGAATAACATGCACAACAATAAAACATAAGCACAACACAAGAGACAACGAACATAGTGTTTTTCATCGGGGAAACCATAAATGGAGAAAACCCCACAACTCCCTCAGAGATAGAGTTAGCAAAAGATGTAAAACCCAAAACAGTAAGATGCACTCCCGACAACATCAGTCTCTCTCTCTCACACTAAGAGAGCTTCTCCTCTCTCACTCATGCGCCCCCAATGAGTGAGTGTATATGAAAATGATAAATGGAGAGGCTCTCAATCTCTATTTATATTCTTTCGTTCACTTGGAACCCACTCCAACATGTCGGCCTCACTTAACAATTACTTACTAGAGCCGACATCTCTAGGAGTGTCTAATAACCCTAGTGCCCCACAACTTGCGGGGAATTTTCCTCCTCCGACCAACAAAGAGGTTTATCCTTAACAAAATGGTGGGGACTATTGCCTCGACTTACAATGACTCACCTAGGGTCGAATTCACTAGGATAGTCTAATAACCCAAGGGCCCCACAACTGTGGGGACTTTAACCCTTGACCAATAGGAGGGTAACCCACAATGACTTGACATGAATTTCTCATTATAGAAACTTCCCGGAATAAACATCAGGGTATGACATGACTCAAATACATTACAATACATCCCGAAATAAACATCGGGTTACAATACATAAGAAATACGAATGAATACATTCTGAAGTTACAATTACATCAACACTTCCTCTTAACTAGGAAGGTATTCTCTCGACACAATTTATTAGCACAAGTCTTCTTCTCTGTATCATTTGATTCATCGTCAAATTCTCGTCATCTTCATCTGGATCGATTTGGATCATCATCACTAGATCTAGATCATCTCTCGATCTGGATCATCACTGGATATCATCACTCGATCTGGATCATCACTGGACATCATCACTGGATCTGGATCATCACTCAATATGGATCATCACTACTGGATCTGGATCATCACTCGATCTAGATCATCACTGCTGGATCTGAATCATCACTCGATCTGGATCATCACCGCTAGATCTAGATCATCACTCGATCTGGATCATCACTACTGGATCTAGATCATCACTCGATCTGGATCTCTCGGAGTCATCATAACTAGATCTGGATCATAGCTCGATCTAGATCTCATCTGGTCATCCTCATGTGTGCTATCTCATCATAGGAAGTTCTACAGAGCCAGCCTTCTTTCATGCTAGTTGTAGGCCTAGCCATCAGGTAGGTCTTCGCCCAGCACTTACATCTGACCTACTCATTAGCAAGGTATTCCCAACACTCACATTTGATCATGTAGTATCCTACAATCACATCAAAAAGGCCCAACACTCAGATTCACCAGCATGATAGAACATCACATCACTAACATCTGTGAAAATACTCTAGCACTTATATCTAACCTGGAAGGAAACAAGTACTCCACCCTCGCCAGAAAGGCTTACACTCACATCTGACCTGGAAGGAACTAAATCCTCTGACCATGACCGAATGGACCCCAGTCCCAGACTGAGCTACCTGGTAATGGACCAGGTGCCTCCATTCTCCCGGAGAATGGCAGTTGCCCTTATATCTGACCTAGTAGGAAACAAGTCCTACACGCTCGCTAGAATGGCCTGCACTCACATCTGACATGGAAGGAACTGAATCCTCTCACCATGACAGAATGGCCCCTAGTCCTAGACTGAGCTACCTGGTAATGGACTAGGTTCCTCCACTCTCCCGGAGAGTGGTAGTTTCCCTTACATCTATCCTACTCGACAGAATGGCCAGCACTCATATCTAACATGGAAGGAACTGAATCCTCTCACCATGTCAGAATGGCTCAGCCCTTACATCTAACTTGCTCATCAGAATGGCTATGAATCTCAACAATCATATCTGACATGGAAGGAACTGAATCCTCTCACCATGATAGAATGGCTCAGCCCTTACATCTTACCTACTCGTCAGAATGGCTATGAATCTCAGCACTCATATCTGACATGGAAAGAACCAAATCCTCTCACCATGATAGAATGGATCAGCCCTTACATCTGACCTGCTTGTTAGAATGGCTTTGGGACTCATCACTTTCCCTTGGAGGAAACCTTGATCTGGAGAACACCAAGATTCTCCCTAAAGTACTTGAACTTCACTCTGAACAATGGCTTTGTCAACACATCAGCTATCTGTTCCTCTGCCGCAACATACTGGAGCTTCACTACTCCTCTCTGCACCATATCCCTGATATAGTGATACTTGATCTCAATGTGCTTCGACTTGTCATGGAACACTAGATTCTCTAACAACTTCATGCAACTTTGGTTGTCACAATGTATACAAGTAGCATCCATCTGGAGATCAAATAAATTAGACAGTAGCTTCCGCAGCCATACTGCCTCACAACTAGCTGAACAAGCTGCGGCATACTCTTCTTCAGCTGTACTCAGTTCCACACAGGATTGCTTCCTGCTAAACCAAGAGATCACACCTGATCCCATACTGAAGCAACACCCTAAAGTGCTCTTCCTATTGATGGCACTGCCTTCCCAATCTAAATCAACATAACCCTCTAGGTTAATATTTTGATTTGCATCATACTTGAGCCTATAATCAACTGTACCCCTCAGGTACCTCAGAATATGCTTTGCAGCAATCAAGTGAACATTTCTCGGATCTGTCAAGAACTGGCTCAAGATGTTCACAGCAAGGCAAATATCTGGTCTCGTGTTCATCAGGTACATCAATGATCCAATCATCTGACGATACATCGTAGCATCAACCGACTTTGATGAAGCATCGCTCAATGGCTTTAGGTTCGATGCCATAGGTGTGGTCATGCAGTTCTTCATCTTGAACCTATTCAGGATCTCTACTACATACTTCCCTTGTCCACACCTCCATTCCTATAAAATAGTGCATCGACACATAACATGAGCATCACTGGTCCTTTGCCTTCAACCTTGAAGAAAAGGTTGGAATCCACTTTACTCTCAGGAAAGCCTAGAGTCATCAGTAATTTTCCCATCCTGTCGTACCATGTCAAACCTCAAGATATTCTGTAGTCACTGCCTCTGAAGCGAAGCATCATACTCCCTCTGTCTTCTGTGCTCTATGCACTGAAAACATTCTGTACCGGAGTGACAAGTAGCTTCCTATGCTACTAGTATTCTATGTATCCATCTAGTGTATATAATTTCATCTTCAACCTTGTAGCAAAGGTTAATATCTTCATCAATCTCATCATGTATGTGTTTCAATTCTTACTGGCTGCAAATGTCTCTTCATAGTCTATGCCTTCTTTTCGTGAGAAGCCTCGTGCTACGAATATTGCTTTGTATCCCACTATGTTTCCATCTACTGCATGATGGAGCTATGAACTTCCCTTCATGTATTGATACTGCATCCTAGACATCATTCTTCTTGCACTGGTCTTCCATTTCTTCTTGGTTACTTCTTCATGGATGGAAGGTTCTATATCAATGATGTCGCTGTATTCGTTAGATTATTCTTCATTTTGAAATGTCGTCACTTGTTCTTCGGAACAAGTCTCATTCTTTTTTTCTTGCAGGCGATTATGTATGCGGTCTTTCCTACAAGTCAAATGAATTTGTATGGTTAGAAACATTTCATAAGGAATATTTATACTGGCAAGTTCTTATGCATAAATATATGATCATGCAACTACTTTAGCCAATACAACATTCATCCATATCTCACTGAAACTTTCTAGATGCCTTCCATCTCTACCAGGACAACATTGAGATTGTGCACTAATCCAATATGTCAGCAAAGAGGTTTCATTCTAGATAAGTAGCAATGGAGATTTGTATAGCACCATGAGCTACTTACCCATCACATGCATATTAGTAGTATATTGTCATTAATGCAAACATTCTATCATGCATAATACATTAACTAAATATAAACAAATGCATAACAAACCAATGAAATGACAATTGAATACTTATCTTTATTTGTTTCATGGGTAGACTCCATCTTGAGCCTTCAGCTTCATCATCTTCTTCATTCATAATAGCATCGTTTCTTATCCAAATGCTAAGGTGGATAAGAGGTTCTTCAAGAGTTGAGTTCTTCATATTCCTCATCGCTTGAGGTATCTTCTTTGGAAGGTGTGAGCTTGATCTTCATTTGCTTCCATCTTCTCTTCTCTTCTTATGAGTCAAGCTTCTTCCTTTTCCCAAAGTCTGCTGAAGATAATCACTTCCTTCTGGCACACATTCCTCGCATGAATGAATCCCATGGTCTTGAGAGGCCATTCAAGGTGGCTATCGCCACTTCTGCATTCTTCAATTTTTCTTTTACCGCTTCAAGTTGTTCTTTGATTTGAGAGACCCTTGTAAAGTATGACTGCATGGTATCTGCATTCTAGATATTCACTTCCTTCAACTGGTTTCTTAAGGTCATATTCTGATTTATGTTCTTCCCTTCAAATAGATTGGTCAAGGAATTAAACATCATCGGTGTCTTTAGGGAAGACACTTGTGGTACAAGTTGATCCGTGACTGAATCAACCATGATCTTCTTGGCCTTGACCAAGTTCTTCTTGTGTAAGGCTTCTAGCCTCATCTCCCTCTGGAATTGGAACCTCTATACTCATGTAGGTGTCCAATCCATTTTCTTTAAAGAGATCATATACTTCCAGGATTGGAAGTTTTCAACTTCACCAAGCTTATCATCAAGCTGATGTGATTGATCACTTTGAAATGAGAACCTCAAATGAAAATAACAAAGAATTAGATTTTACCGATTTGAGGTGTCCGCCTTGGTTCTGGAGCTCGCTGATCTAGGGTTTGTCACAAAAACCCTAATTTTCAAAACTTGGAATATTTTAGATTTGATTGGATAGACAGATTGATCTCTCCAAATGGAGCTGTCCAATGCACTCTTTTTCTGAAAAGAGTGGAGGGAAGCTCCCGGAACAGGAAGCCCTAGTTTTCCAATTTCTTCTGCAGAAATGCCTATCACGGATTCTGTGATATCTTTGACATTACTTCTCCTATGTGTCTAAAATTTCTCATTGAGGTAACCTATCATGTCCCTGATATAACACCACATGTTTCATTAGAATTGGTTTCACCATTTGGGATTTATGATCCTTTTCCCAAGGTGACCTATTGCAGGACTGTTCAGAACAACAAAGTTGTACGGCACACCACGTGTCATGGGTTTATCTTGTGAGTCTGATATTTGAAACAACTAAGGTAAGGTATGTGCCCTTTCTAGAACATCTTCATGAATTCCATTTGGACCTTTGTATCCTAATATATTGAAATTCTCCCTAGGTGTCCTGTTTAGGGATGAATTCTGGAAGAGGATGGAACCCTAACTTGGAGGGATCATAGATCCCAAAATATAGAGAATATGAGGCGGAATTTTGGACATAGTATACATCATGATTTTATATTCAGCCCCTACAATTTTTAGCTCCTTATCCTTCTCCAATCTTGGGATATAGTGAATGTACCCAAACTTATCATTTTTAGTATTTAGGGTTCTTCTAGCTCGGGGTCAAACTAGGGTTTGACTTTCTTGGAGTTTCACCCAACAAAATTTCTTGATCAATGTCTCAAAAATTAGGTTTTGATGAGGAGAAGAATTATATGCTGGGCTCACTTAAAAATTCCTCTTTTGTAGAAAGCCCTAATTTTTGCATCGAAAATTGAAAATGCTCGGAATCGAATTCTGCTTCGATAGAAAGATGTGCCCTTCAATGCAGAGTCAGCCTAGCATTCTTTTTCCAATTTATTGTGGAGAGAGACCCAAAAAGTAAGAAGCCCTAGATTTTGGAGCTGCACAATGTCTTCTTCTTAGGTTAGCTCTGAGACCATGATAGTTTTTCAACATTCAAGCTAGCATTATGTTAGGATGTTTATTGAGAGAATAACATGCACAGCAATAAAACATAAGCACAACACAAGAGACAATGAACATAGTGTTTTTCATCGGGGAAACCATAAATGGGGAAAACCCCACAACTTCCTCACAGATAGAATCATCACAAGATGTAAAACCCAAAATAGTAAGATGCACTCCCGACAGTAGCAGTCTCTCTCTCTCACACTGAGGAGTTTCTCCTCTCTCACTCATGCACCCCTAATGAGTGAGTGTATATGAGAATGATAAATAGAGAGGCTCTCACTCTCTATTTATATTCTTTGGTTCACTTGGAACCCACTCCAACATGTTGGCCTCACTTAACAATTACTTACTAGATTCGACATCTCTAGAAGTGTCTAATAACCCTAGTGCCCCACAACTTGTGGGGACTTTTCCTCCTCCGACCAACAAGGAGGTTTATCCTTAACACAATGGTGGGGACTATTTCCCCGACTTACAATGACTCACCTAGGGTCGAATTCACTAGGATTGTCTAATAACCCAAGGGGCCCACAACTGTGGGGAATTTAACCCTTGACCAATAGGAGGGTTGCCCACAATGACTTGACATGACTTTCTCATTATAGAAACTTCCTGAAATAAACATCAAGGTATGAGATGACTCAAATACATTACAATACATCTTGGAATAAACATCGGGTTACAATACATAAGAAATACGAATGAATACATTCCAAAGTTACAATTACATCAAAAGCCTTATGGCCTTTGTACATTATAGGTCAAGGCTTAAAAGCTTGTTTCAAAAAGTATCATCACTACGAACAAAAATCACAATAGACAAAACAATTGTCTCAGCTATGAAAGACCTATCCAAATTTTGCTAAATCCGCCACTAGGGCTTCATAATTTTTCTTGAATAATCATCATGTAACGGCCCTTGGCCTATCCAAGATTTCACGATACAGTACATCGCGATCGAATTGAAGAACCAATAAACCTACGAACTCCATCAACAAAAATCTACACTATAAACCACTATGGGAGAACCTCAGTGAAACTGAGGCTTACCAGAAGAATTGATTTTGGTGGAGTCCTTTCTATTTATGATTTTCAAACCCCGGGTAACCCTTTGAATGCATCCTGCAAAGGTTTGAACATGAAAACAAGAGTTATGACTATGACTGATAATAATGAAAGAAACTAATTTGAATAGTACAATAATGCTAAGATAGAAAAGAATTTTATACCTGGGATTTTATCCTTTATCTCTACTGTTAAAAGACAAGTTTAAAAACCCTAGCGAACTCTTCAGAGACAACGAGCTTCAAGAGGGCACTATCAGGAAGATTACAAGCACACAGTGCTTACTCCCAAAATCTCAGATACCTTTCAAAGAATGACGGGAAAAGACAAACACCACACCGAAAGATAAACAGTAAAAAATAGTTGTACCCTAGCCACCTTTGGAGAACAACGAGCTTCAAAGAAGCACCATAGAAGAAATACACTGCTGACAGAGTACAATCTGAGTCCCAAACCTGATGATGAAGAAGAGGGAAATGCCACTTTATATAATGGATTGTGAATACTTCCAACCCCTTCCTCCAATCTTAAAAACGACAGTAAACAACTCGTGCCACACCACGACAACCAAGAAGTCGTGCTCACCTTCTCAGATCACGACTACACTAGATTGCAAGGAACAATGCTTACCGAGGTGGACTATGACAGTTCGAGGTGTTTTGTGGCTCAAAACAACCGTAAACATACTAAACCTTTGATGCAGAGAAACTTAGAGGGCATAGGGAGCCTACAGAAAATGAAGGTGCAAGTTGTGACAGTGAACCTTGTGGCCATAAGCCTGTCGCTTTCACAAACACACAACAGTATAATAAGACTAAGAAGAATGCATTTTTTTAGGGTTTAGTACGTTTTATATTGTCTTTAGTCAAACCCAAAACCTAACCATCATATTACCAACACGTGGCTTGAAAAATATTTTCATTTGTGGGTCTTTTGTTATAGTTCGAAACCCTTGCTTAACCTGCACATAATAGTGGAAAAAATAAATTAATACTATGTTACAATACATGTTATGAGTTGATATTTTTGGTTTTGTGTGCATTTATCACATAGTCAATAACATGGGAGGTAAATAGTAAGAATACTAGGGTTTTAGTATGGTTTTAAAATATAGTAGAGATATATAGAAATTCAAGTATGAATTTCTCTAATCTCGGCATTAGTATAGGGAACTTAATGCAAAAGAACTACATCATGGATATTGCTAAAATAAAAATTATTGCAGTGGAAATCAACTATGAAATTCCATTAATAACTGTTACAACAAATATGCCTAACTAGCATATTAAAATAGATAATAAAATTGATATCATAATTTAAGTCCTTAGTCAAATATGCTTAGTATTTACTGAGATCCTTAGCTTCTTCCTAGATTTACTCAAAGATCAATAAGAGTAAGAATCTTTGAAATGTTATGACATCAAGTAGTTTCAATAAGGTCAACTGCTAATTGAGATGCCTCTCCGTAAAGTTGCATACATATTTCTAAATTAAAATAGAATGATACAAAATTAAACAAATAAGAGCTAGTTAGAATAATAATTGAGTTAAGTTCAGTTTGCTAGAAATGTTTACAATAATATCAACTATGAAGATCATAAATAACAAGATCAACAATACTCTTTATCTGCTTAAGCTGTAAACAAATAATTTAACTAGCATTTTATTATATGCTAGTTGAATGTTATTCTCGATCTGGAAAGACTGGTAACAAAACTGCTTACCTGTTTAGAACCTGTAGAAGAAGAAACACTTTACTGCGTTAGCTATAAGCTAAGTAAGCCTCGATCTCAACTGAAGTTCTTTCCTACTTGTGATAAGACAGGAAAAACAAACTTAGTAGCAGGATTAGACATAGCTATCTTTTTCTTTTATTCTAAAACATAAACTGCTAAATTCAAATCCTTAACATGGAACTAGGAAGATAAACAAATAACTATACAAAACTGGATATTTACAAATTTTTAGTTCTAGTTACTACTGTTAAAATAACCGTTAGTAGTTATTGGTCCCTAGGCAATGATGACTACAAACATTTTATGTTACATGAAAATTTTTAATTTTTTATGAATTTTTGGGTTATTACATGTGGTATCAGAGCACAAGGTTTAGACACTAGGCCTGAATGTTGCTCAACTTGCATAAATAAATAGTAGATTTAAAATATGCATACTAATTATTATTTTTCTTTTGAAATATATTTCCAGAGATTTTTTCTAAGTTAAACTGCAGGTATGGAAATATTGGAAGAATATGTAAATGAGGAATCCTCAATTACTGAACAAAGTAATTCTAAAAGATAACCCATACAAGAAGAAATAACTAATAACTCTTATGAATTATTACAAATAGTTAAAGAACTAAGAACAGAGATGGAAACAATCAAAAAAGAAAATGAGAGAATTCTGAGAGATTAGGAGGAGCTGAATCATATTTTAATAGAAAAATTTCAGAATGAAGAAAACAATAAACAAACAGAATTTGAAGATATACCTTATCAACATAAAAACAAAATGTATAAACAGTCCAAAGTTGAAAGTAGCTCATCCTATGAGATTTATGGCAATCCACATAAAATGAATTATCAATATACTAGTGATAGTAGCGAAGGTAATCATCATACAAGAAAGAGCAAATTTAAACCTTACGAAGAAATCTCAGGAGAATTTAAGAAAATAAAACCACCAACCTTTAATGGTGAAACTGAGAAGGGAGAAGAGACTGAATCATTGCTGTCTGGGACGAAGAAATATTTTCAAATTTATAATTATTCTAATCAACTAAAAGCCATAATGGCCATTTACAACTTCATTGGGAAGGCAGATATTTGGTGGCAGGACCTAAAAAGAGTAAAAGGAATTAGGGAGAAGAACATTAATTGGAGTACGTTTAAGAAATATTTTAAGAAGAAATTCTTGTCAGAACAGTACTACAAAGAGCAGGCTAAGGAATTTTATGAACTAAAACTAGGAACAATGAACATGAAAGAACTAAATAGTAAATTTTTAAGTCTGCTTCGATATGTGCCTTACATTGTGGACGAGAAGCCTAAGGTACAATGGTTTCTAAGCTGCTTACCCTTCCATATAAAAGATAGAATTGAATATGACAATCCAAAAACTTTAGAAGAAGCGATGAGAAAGGAAAATTTCTGTTATGAATAGAATCACAAAAAGGAAAGTATGACAAACTAGAAGGATAAAACATCTAATAATTTTGAATAGAGAAAGAAATGTTTAGTACCTAACTGTAATTTTAGGAATAATAACACACGAAATTTTTCGAATAAAAATTTCCAAGGGAATAAAGGTAATTCACAGTTAAACGCAAATGGACAAAGAAATAAAGAACATGTTAATAATCATAGTAACTACACCAAGAATGTTGAATGAAAGGAACCAACAAAATGTTGGGAATGTAATGGTCCTCATTATGCATCAATTTGCCCCAACTGAAAGAAGACTATTAGCAACATACATACGATGCAGGAGGAGATGACTGTTAGTGATCTAGCAAAGACAATGCCCATGATCAACGCCGCACTAGAAAACAGGCATGCAGACTATCAAACTTCCATGGTGGAAGTGGAAGGTAAGCTGAATCAAACACCTATATCTATTTTAATTTATCCAGGGGATAGATTAAGTTATATTTCTCCTTATTTAGTAGAAAAATGTTATTTATCAATAGAAAAGTTTTCAAAGTCATGGTTAGTCCAGCTAGCTACTGACGCAAAAAGAAAAGTGATTAGGTTTGTTAAGAATTGTACTGTAAAAATTGATCAGTTTGAAATATATGTTAAGCTTAATGTACTACCTTTAGGTTCTTATAATATGTTAATTGGTAAGGACTGGTTAGAACAACATAGGGTAGTCCTAAACTGTTTTGAAAAAACTTTTACTTGCGTAAATAACGATGGAGAAACAGTAAATGTAAAAGGAATCCCTAGAAAAACAACTATAAGACAGATCTCTTCTTTGCGGTTAAAGAGAGATATTGAGAAGGGTCGTAAAGCCTTTGCTGTAATAGTAATTAATGAAGAAAATACTAATAATGAAGATAAATTAAAACTGGAAGACATTCTGATCCTGAGGGTGTGTTCAGATGTATTTTCGAAATAAATTCCGGGACTGCCTCTAAAGAGGGAGTTAGAATTCACTATTGAGTTGGTACCTGGTGCAGTGCCCAGCTCAAAAGCCCCTTATCGGATGAATATATTGGAATTAAATGAATTAAAATCACAGTTAAAAGGACTTATTGATAAGAATTATATCAGACTCTATGTGTCTCCTTGGGGAGCACCTGTTATTTTTGTTAAGAAGAAGGACTGAACTCTACGATTATGTATAGATTACCGTTAACTTAATAAAATGACTATTAAAAATAGATATCCATTACCCCGCATTGATGATCTATTTGATCAGCTACATGGAGCGACTATATTCTCGAATATTGATTTATGATCTGGTTATCACCAGGTCCAAATCAAAGATGAAGACATCTTTAAAACAACTTTTGGGACCCGATACGGTCACTATGGGTTTGTTATTCTTCCATTCAGGCTTACTAATGCCTTGGTTGTCTTCATGTGTCTGATGAGTAATGTAATGCATAAGTACCTTGATAAAAATGTGGTCGTGTTCATTGACGATATTTTAATTTATTTGAAGTCTGAAGAAGAACATGAAGAGCATTTAAAAATTGTTTTACAAGAGTTATGAGAACATAAGCTCTATGGAAAATTCAATAAATGTGATTTCTTTAAGGATAAAATATAGTACCTGGGGCATGTAGTGACTAAAGAAGGGATTTCTGTTGATCTCGAAAAGATAAAGGAAATCGAAGAATGGCCAGTCCCAAAATACGTAACTGACATACGATCATTCATGGGGATTACTGGCTATTATTGAAGGGTTTTCAAGAATTGCAAATCCCATAACTTCTTTAAAGAAGAAAGGGAATAAATTCGAGTGGAGTCAAAAGTGTGAAGATAGTTTTAAAAAGTTAAAAACATTATTAACCACCGAACCAATATTAAGGATTGATGATCCTAATAAAGACTTTATAGTATGTAATGACACATGCAATGACGGTTTAGGTGGAGTTTTAAATCAAGGACATGTCATTACAAATGAGTCTGGGAAGCTGAAGATTCATGAGAAAAACTATGCGACCTATGACTTAGAATTGGTTGTTGTCATACATGCCTTAAAAATGTGGCACCATCATTTAATTTGAAGAAAGTTTATATTAATGACAGGTAACAAAGGGTTAAAATATTTGTTGGATCAACCTAAATTAAACGCTAGGAAAGCTAGGTGGCTAGCTTTCCTTCACAAGTACGATTTTGAAATCCAACATATTAAGAGAAAAGAAAATAAGGTTGTTGATGCTTTAAGAAGGAATGCAAAACTAAATTTTGTAGCAGCAATCAACACCTATAAAACATATTTAGAAGAACAACTAGAAGAAGGAATAATATTGGATGAAAATTATCAGAAATTACAAGCACAGGTAATAGAAAATTTAATCGAAAGTTTAAGTACATGGTATACTTTAAATGAAAAAGGATTATTACTATATAAGGATAGACTATATATACCTAATTTACCTATAATTAAGTTATTGATTTTAAACGAAATTCATAAGACTCCTTACTCAGGACATCCTGGTTATCAGAAGACTATAACCATGTTAAGAAAGGATTATTTTTGGCCAAACAAGATAAATGAATTGGCAGAATACATTGCTAAGTGCTTTGAATGTTAGCAAGTAAAGACTAAACACCAACATCCAGCCGGATTACTTCAGCCCTTACCTATTCCTAGCTGGAAGTGGGAGATAATTAGCCTTGATTTTATTACAAGACTACCTAGAAATTTAAACCTGAATGACTCAATAATGGTAGTCATCGATAAACTAAGAAAGGCAGCTCATTTTATACCTGTAAAAACTACTTACAAAGATGCGAATATTGTTGATATATTCCTAAAACAAATTTTTTTCGTTTACATGGAATACCGAAAGTAATAATTTCAGTTAGAGACCCTAAGTTTACGGGCAACTTCTTGAAGTCTTTGTTTAAAGGACTGAATACTACATTAAATTTTGGTACATCTTTCCATCCTCAGACAGATGGACAGATTAAAAGAGTGAATCAGGTATTGGAATATTTGCTCAGAATGTGTGTTAAACAATAGCCAGGTAAATGGGAAGATTACTTACACTTGGCAGAGTTTGCTTACAACAATCACAACCAAGCTTCAACAAGATATAGTCCTTTTGAAATTTTGTATGGAAGGAAGTGCAATACCTCCATCTCATGGAGTAATCCGGTTGACAGGTTAGTATTAAGAGTTGAACTATTAAAAGAGATGGAGTTAATTGTAAAATAGGTGCAAGGTAACTTGAAAGTTGCGCAAGATCGATAGAAAAATTAAGCAGATCATAAATGAACTCAAAAGGAGTTCCAGGTTGGTGAACATGTCTTTATTAAGGTGAGGCCTAAAAAGAGTTCTCTGAGATTAGGAAGTTGTGCTAAGTTAGCACCCCGATATTGTGGACCTTTTGAAATACTGTCCATAATAGGACAGGTAGCATATCAGTTGGTTTTACTGCCAAATTTGAAGGTTCATAACTTATTTCATATTTATGTGTTAAAAAATTATGTACATGATGCTACTCAGGTTATAAACTAGAATGATGTGCAGGTGGAACCCAAAGGAGATTTTCTAGTGGAACCAGATTGTATCCTCGAAAGGAGGGAGATCATGCTTTGGAATCACACCATTGGTCAAGTGAAGGTGCAATGGAAGGACCTTAGTCTAGAAGAAGCCACTTGGGAATTGGAGAGTCATATGCGGGATGCATATCCAATTCTGTTCTAGGGAAATTCTGAGGATGAAGAATAAATAACATCGAGTACGCTGTTATAAATTAAGGGGGTGTGTATGTCACATTCCCCAATTTGCAAAAACATTTTATGTTTTAATAAACATTGTGTTATATTTTATGTTAAAGTTTGTAATTTATGACCAAGTGGGGTCAACGATAATTTAATTTAATTATTGAATATTTTATTAATAAATAAATGAAAGATGAGACAATAGCTTAAGGAATCTGTTAAAAGAGTGTTTTACTGGTCACTTGATGGAGAAGGCTGGGTTGAGTGCAGATTGACACTTGGAAGCATCCTCAAACTACTTATAGTTGTTGCAGGTGGCAACTTCCCTATTTTTGTGGTCATGTTCCCCAAGAAAGTGGAATAAGAGCAGATGGCTCATTAAGTAAAAACTGACCCAAAAGACCTAGGAATGTAAACAAAACTCCTCATTGAAGACAACTGAGGCTGCTCATTCTGGATTTGTGAACATTCTGAGTGAATGAAGTGCACAAGAGAATTCGATGGAGGGTACTAGCTGAAGTATGTTTTGAGTGGAAAAGTGTTGAATACCTGAACTAGTGCAACTATTCTAAGCTGAGTTCATACTGCTGCATGCAGAACTGACTTATTGCTGAACACGCAATGGAGTTGCAGAGGATTTCTAGCCTACATCTCTCACCCAATACTTCTACCAGGTGGACTAAGAGACAAGCTCAGGGGTCCTGAGAATTGCAGTCCATCTTTTCTCCAGGAGTTGGTTGGGAGGAACATGTTCCTTAAGTTGTTGTCACCCCATCTATATTTCCAGGTTCTACTTGTTTTATTCAACTATCTAAGTATTTACTATTCTCTGGAAAAGTTTATGTTTAAGTAAAAATATGTTATTCTTATGTTTGTACTACTGCTAGGGTTAGTTAGGAGAAATGTATATGCTGTGAAAAGTTAGTAAGTGTTGAGCTAGTTAAATTAGGGTAAATGATTAGAATAATTTATGATTTAATTAATAAATAGAAAGAAATTACCTAAACTGTATTTTTCCACACCTTTTATAAGGTAGTATTCTAGTACAATAGGTCAGTTTAATTTCAGATAAAGAATTCGAATGAAGTATGCATGCATATGAAATTGTTAACTTTTACAGGTTCATAAGTATAAATTGTGTGTATGCTTTCTTTGATACTGTTCATTTAGTTAGATTACTTGAACTAAATAACCAGAAATAGTTAGTAAAGAGCTAAGGGTATTAAACACTAGTCTGTGTAATGATTTACACAATGAATCAAAATTATTATTACAAATATAATATTTTAATAAATAACAGATAATATATAAGCATGGAATTAACATAACTAAGTTTAACTTAAAAGAAATAGTTTACAAGGATAAACATATACCAAAATAATTCATTTAAGTGAAAATGCAAACTAGGGTTAACTAAGAATGAAATATTATCTCTGTAATTATCTAAAGAAGAATTAGGGTTTGTAAAATAACTTATGTAAAAGAACTGTTCTTTTCATAATTAAATAAATTCAAAATATATCTACTCTATTCTATACAACCATTAGCATCAATTGGATGTATATATGGAGTTACATACTTTATCTATGAGTAATTATAGAAATTAAAAAAAAAACTAACAGTATATTTTCAATCTCAGAGATTACAGAAAAGAATTAAGTTATACAATTAATATCTCTCCTCTATTTAATTACAGAAATCATTACTGATTTAAATACTAAGTTATTATCTAAAAACCCCATTTGTCAAAAACCCTCAGGATTTAATTTACTTTAAAGAAAAACAAAATAACCAGGAATTTACTTAATCCCAAAACCTTTGAAATGTTAAATTACAACAGGAATAGTTAAGTCACCAATATATATATATATATATATATATATATATATTATAAAAAATAGAGTTATAGTCAACCAGTTGCAAGCTGAAGTAATATTTTAAGACAAAAAACTGACTTAATTAGTTACAGCCTTTGGGCCTTTGTACATTATAGGTCAAGGCTTAAAAGGTTGTTCCAAAAAGTATCATCACTACGAACAAAATTCACAATAGACAAAATAATTCTCTTGGCTATGAAAGCCCTATCCAAACTTTGCTAAAACAACCACTAGGGCTTCATAGTTTTTTTGAACAATCATCATGTAAGGACCCCTAGCCTGTCCAATATTTCACGATACAGTACATCGCAGTTGAATAGAAGAACCAATAAACCTACGAACTCCATCAACAAAAATCAACACTATAAACCACTGTAGGAGAACCTTAGTGAAATCGAGGCTTACCAGAACAATCAATTTTGGTGGAGTCCTTTCTCTTTATGATTTTCAAACCCCAGGTAACCCTTTAGACTGCAACCTGCAAAGGTTTGAACATGAAAACAAGAGTTATGACTATCACTGATAATAATGAAAGAAAATAATTTGAACAGTGCAATAATGCTAAGATAGAAAATAATTTTATACCTGGGATTTTATCCTTTATCTTTGCCGTTAAAAGACGAGTTTAATAACCCTAGCCACCTCTTCACAGACAACAAGATTTAGGAGGGCACTGTCAGGAAGATTACAAGCACATAGTGCTTACTCCCAAACTCTTAGCTACCTTTCAAAGAATGACAGGCAAAGAAAAATACCACACCGAAAGATAAACAGTAAGAAACAGTTGAACCCTAGCCACCTTTGGAGAACTACGAGCTTCAAAGAAGCACTGTAGAAGAAATACACAACTCACAAAGTACAATCCGAGTCCCAAACAACATGATGAAGCAGAGGCAAATGCAACTTTACATAGTGGACTGTGAAGACTTCTCAGCCCCTGCCTCTAATCTTAAAAATCATAGTAAACAACGCGCACCACACCACGATAACCAAGAAGTCATGCTCACCTTCTTAGGTCATGACTACACCAGTTTGCAAGGAACAATTCTTACCAAGGTGAACTATGACAATTCGAGGTATTTTGTGGCTCAAAACAACTATAAACATACTAAAAATTTGATGCAGAGAAACTTAGAGGGCATAGGGGGCTTGCAAAAAATGAAGGTGCAAGTTGTGACAGTGAACCTTGCGGCCATAAGCCTACCGCTTTCACAAACACACAACAGTATAGTAAGACTAAGAAGAATGCGGTTTTTTAGGGTTTAGTATGTTCTATATTGTCTTCAGTCAAACCCAAAACCTAACCATTGTATTACCAACACGTGGCTTGAAAAATATTTTCATTTGTGGGTCTTTTGTTATAGTTTGAAACCCTTGCTTAACCTGCACATAATAGTGGAAAAAAATAAATTAATACTATGTTACAATACATGTTATGAGTTGATATTTTTGGTTTTATGTGAATTTATCACATAGTCAATAACATGGGAGGTAAATAGTAAGAATACTAGGGTTTTAGTATGGTTTTAAAATATAATAGAGATATATAGAAATTCAAGTATGAATTTCTCTAATCTCGGCATTAGTATAGGAAACTTAATGCAAAAGAACTACATCATGGATATTGCTCAAATAAAAATTATAGCAATAGAAATCAACTATGAAATTCCATTAATAACTGTTACAACAAATATGCCTAACTAGCATATTAAAATAGATAATAAAATTGATATCATAATTTAAGTCCTTAGTCAAATATGCTTAATATTCTTACTGAGATCCTTAGCTTCTTCCTAGATTTACTCAAATATCAGTAAGAGTAAGAATCTTGGAAATGTTATGACATCAAGTAGTTTCAATAAGGTCAACTGCTAATTGAGATGCCTCTCCCTAAGATTGCATACAGATTTCTAAATTAAAATAGAATGATACAAAATTAAACAAACAAGAGCTAGTTAGAATATTAATTGAGTTAAGTTCAGTTTGCTAGAAATGTTTATAATACTATCAACTATGAAGATCATAAATAACAAGATCAACAATACCTCTTTTACTGCTTAAGCTGTAAACAAATAATTTAACTACCATTTTATTATATGCTAGTTGAATGTTATTCTCGATCTGAAAAGACTGGTAACAAAACTGCTTACCTGTTTAGAACCTATAGAAGAAGCAACACTTTACTGCGTTAGCTATAAGCTAAGTAAGCCTCGATGTCAACTAAATTTATTTCGTACTTGTCATAAGACAATAAAAACATACTTAGTAGCAGGATTAGACATAGCTATCTTTTCCTATTATTCTAAAACATAAAATGCTAAATTCAAATCCTTAACATGGAACAAGGAAGATAAACAAATTAATTAAATGTATCAAATTTAAAAATATTAAAATTTTATACTAAATCAGTAACAATTGAAAATTAAAATAAGAGGTTAATAGTTTAGGTCGTTGATCAAATGCATTAATATTCTCTCTTTCTAACGTGCCGACTAGGTTTAGGGAAACCCTACCTTTGCCCGGAAACCAAATCGAACCTTATTTAAGCTGATCTTCAACCTTTGAATTGTCTTGAGCAAGCACTCCTGATGATGATCTCAGAGAGAGATCGAAACGTCGAGCTATCAAAAAGCATGAATGCAGTTTCCGCTCTTTCTTAAAAAACAATTCACTGCATATGGCTGTTTTTTCTCTAGTTACTACTGTTAAAATAACCGTTAGCAGTTATTGGTCCCTAGGCAG
This sequence comes from Pseudotsuga menziesii, assembly GCA_001517045.1. Lineage (NCBI taxonomy): Eukaryota > Viridiplantae > Streptophyta > Pinopsida > Pinales > Pinaceae > Pseudotsuga > Pseudotsuga menziesii. Next base: position 170,505 of record LPNX011159418.1, on the reverse strand, counting down.
TGATGACTATGAATATTTTATGTTACATGAAAAAATTTAAATTTTTACGAATTTTTGGGTTATTACACTTACTGTTGCATAATTGAAGCCACTCAAATTCCCAAAAATAGAAGCTCCTCTATTAAATACAGTTGGGGAAACCACTCTTCTCCCATCTAACCTATTTGAGAGAAATCTCATGCAATAAAAATGAAAATGCACAATATAAAATAAATACCAGAACGTGGAAGGAATTTATTGATTGCAGTCCACTTCGAGGGGGAAACCTCCTTTGAGCAAGCTCAATACAAATAACTCGTGGATGCATTCATTGGCCTCAACACATAATTATATACTGCTTCTAATCTAAACAACTATTACTCCCCATGAATGTGAGATAATACAATATACTCATAGGATGACTTACAAAGCATATGCGTCCAACAACAATATACTAACGAAGTAAAGAGAAGGGTTGACACGGGTTCCTAACATTGCCTCCCTCTTAGAAAAGATTTGTCAAGAAAGCTTTAGATGTGGAAATTGTTGTTGAATCTGAAGGAATGGTTCCCATGTAGCATCATTTGGTTGCATACCGTGCCACTTAATTAATACCTTTGTGATGGATCTAGAGAAAATCTGAAAAGTGTGCCTATTGAGGATGGTCTCCGGCTCCAAAATGATGGATCATTCATTACCCATTTCTGGTAAAACATTTTTTTATCTAATGTTGGTGCCAATAAATTTCTTAAGATAAGAGACATGAAATATTGGGTGAACGTGAGAAGAAGGAGGAAGTTTGAATTTATAAGCAACGTACCCAATCCTCTGAAGAACCTTATATGGCCCATAGAACTTTGGATTCAACTTATGACTCCCTTTGAATTTCGGAGAGGATTTATTGTAAGGCTGTAGATGAAGAAAAAGCATATCACTGACTTGAAAAGTGCTCTCAAAATGGTGTTGATCGACTTGTTTTTTCATTCCACTTCTTTCCATGTGAATATTATCCTGTAAAATGTGAAGAATTTGATCTCGGTTTTGGAAAGCCATGTCAACTATCTAAACTAGTGAACTGTTGGGGATGTATGGAAGGAGCACTGGTGGTGCCTGACCATAAACTGCTTCATATGGAGTCATTTTAGCTACAATGTGGTAAGAGGTATTGTACCACCATTCAACGCGAGGGAGCCACTTTTCCCATTGATGTTGTTTTTGAGAGGTGAAGCAACGAAGATAAGTTTCCAAACATTTGTTGACAAATTCAATTTGAAACCACTTATACTATGAAACAAGAACTCGACATAGTTCTTGTTTTTCTCTCTCCTAATTTTAGTAGCTATTTTTACCTCCTTTTCAAAAAGGGTTGATACCAATATCACACATTTTCATTTTAAGGCATTTTTTCGGCCTTGGAATCATCTTTTTGGTAAAATATTTTTAATTTATATTTTCAAGTGTGTTTTTTAGAAATTTAACAAAATAACATACATTTAGAAGCAATTTATAATAAAAAACATATGCATTTTGCAATTTTTCTTTAAATTAATGAATTTTTATGGACAAAATAAGACATTTTAATTGACAAAATTGTAAAAAATTCTAGAAAATAAAGACATTTAAAACCATTTTCAATGGAATTTCAAAGTTTTTTTGTATAAAAACGATACAATTCCATATTATTTTCCAAAAAGTGACAATTCACATAAATTCAAGAAAAACTATACCATATATTTGTAAATGACATATTAAAAACATTTTATATAGACATTTTATTTCTAAAATAAAGTCCGAGAGTCAAAATATTACTAATATATCTTATCAAAAAGTTATCAAATTTAACATTTTCTTCAAGATATGAAACTAATCAACAATATCAAGCAGGCCAAATTCTTCATCAAAACTAGAATTTTATGGAGCTTCAATTTCTTCAAGGACATTAATGTCTTCTTCCATTGGGTCTTCTATGTCTGGAAGATGCCCAAAGTGCTCCTTTCCAAACATCTCTCCTAATGGGGGTTGAGGCTCTTTTGACATCTTCGCCACAAGTGTTTGACCAAACTCTCCTTTCTTTAAACCAACTTCTTGCAATTCATATGGAAGAACTTGAATAACATTAATTATTTGCTTGATGTAATTGTATTATAGTGGATCATTATCAATGGATATGCAATTTCTCCCTTTCTGTAAAGAGCATGCTATTGTTGTACCTAATCACCAAAAACAAAAGAAATAGTTTAGTCAAATATCATAAAGAAGCATGCTTAAAAAAACTTACCGAAGAATAAAAAAACAATAAAACTTGAAATATGCTTTCATATGTAATATTAGAAATTTTACCTGAACCCAAGAACAAAACTAAGACTTAATCTCCTTACCTTGAAAATGTATCTATGAGATAATTAATCAATGCTTATGGCTTTTGATAGATCTTTATAGTCACTCCTTTCAAATCCCTTTTTTCATATGTTATTTTTTTAACCACGATATTATAAGTCAACATCTGACTATATTTTCCTTCACTATTTTCATTTATTGAAACAGATTCATAAGTCTCATCTTTTATCGAAGTTGCAAGATATATATTTTCAATATATCAAAAATATTAAAAAACAAAACAGAAAAACATAAATAATGTAAAAAAACTAATGTTTAAAAAAATAAAATAAAAACAAAAGTATAAAAATGGTTTTTTAAACTTAAATGTTTTAAAAAACAAAAATAAACTAAACCAAAAACAAATAAACTAAAGAAAAAATAAATAAACTAAACAAAAATAAAACCAAACTAAACTAAACAAAAATAAAATAAAATAAACTAAACTAAACTAATCATAAAACAAAAAGGTAAACAAAACAACAAAAATAACAAATAACAAACAAAAATATAAAACAACAAAAAAATAAAACAAAATATGCAAACATTAACCAAGATGGAGTGTAAAAGAGGGTAGAGAGGGGCGGCACGATTCACGCCACTCCTCTTACACCCTTTACACACCACCGCCAACATCCTGCCACTAGTCCACCACCACCTCCCCTAGCTACTCCCCATTACGTAAGGTGTGCATTTTATTGTAATAATTTTTTTTAATTTTTTTTTCTTTAAAACATTTGTTTTTAAAAAAGTACTTTTACACTTTTTTTTATAAAGTTTAAAAACGTTAGTTTTTTAGATAATTTCTTTTTCTTTTTACTTATTTTCTAAAATAGTTTTTCATTTTTTTTTTTTTTAATCTTTAATCTTCTGTTTTTTTTAGTAAAAAAATCAAAATTTGTTTTAACTTTTTTCAAGAATTTTCTTTATTTTTTATTTAATAATTAAAATTTTTTGGGCTAAAATTATATGAATCATTTGTTATTGTATGGTCTAATATATGATTTCATTATGAATTGCATCATAATTTCTTTGATTTTCTATGGTTAGAGTGGTGAAATGATTTATGAAATATATGTTTTTCTTTAATAGGTAAGTTTTAAAAAAGTTGTAATTTATCTTTTGAAGAAAAAAATATTTTTCCAATTTAGGGGTTGATTTTAAAGATTTTGTAAACAACAATATGGGATGTTTAGGCCATTGCTCTATTTTTTACCTGAAAAAAAAAATGTATACTAGCATCAACAATTTTCTATTTGGGGGGTGTTTTTGGTGTGTTTTATGCAAAAATCATCGTTTTTATGGATAGAGTTATCGTTCTTAGTATAAAGTTCTCGTTTCATAGCATAAGTGGTTATGACCATCTATTTATGGGTGATACCCTAAACTCATCTTCAGTTTGGTGCCAGTGTAGCGAAATAGTTCTGTCAAAAAATGACTTGTGAAATTTGCTTCGTGATCTAAGACAATGGAAGAAGGGATTCCATGAAGACGAAAGATCAGGTCCATGAAAATTTGTGCGACTTAGGAGGAAGTATATGGATGGTTGAGGGAACAAAAATGACTATATTTGGATAGGAAATCAACCACAACCAATATCACTGTCTTCCCTCCATATTTAGGGATCCCTTAAGTGAAATCCATTGAATTATCTATCCAAATCCATGTAGGGATGGGAAAGGGTTCAAGAAATCCTGAAAGGAGTGTTGTTTAACCTTTGTGGCGCTAGAAGGTATCACATTTAGCCACCTTCTATTGAATTTCCCTTTTCATTCCCTTCCAAAAGAAGTTGCGGTGTGCCCCCTTATACGTTTTGAGGAACCCAGAGTGCCCTACCGATGGGGAAGTATGGAGTTAATAGAAGACAACTTATTGAAGATATATGCTCTGGGGGAATACCAAGAAACCCTCGTATCTTACAAAATAACCATCCTAAGAGTTATGTGGTAAATCAAAAGGGTTATTGGCCAACTATTGTATGATTTCAGATAATGAAGAGTCATTGACATAGCCTTGCTTAACAGATTGCAACTAATTTGGAATAGGCATAGAAATAAATGAAAGAGAAATGTGGTCATCAAATGTGTGAGAAAGAGAATCCGCTACAAGATTGTACATACCCTTCTTGTAAGTGATATCATAGTCACAACCCATAATTTTGCTAACACATTTATGTTGTGTTGTGGATGAGACCTATTTTTCTAGGAAATATTTTAGACTTTGGTGATCAGTCTTAATGCAGACATGATTCCCTAATAGGTATGGTCACCACTTTTGTACTGCATGCAAAATAGCCATAGTTTCCTTCTCATATGTATAGGCAGCTAAATTATTACAAGAAATGGATTTGCTAGTGAATGCAATGGGATGCTCATCTTAAAGGAGAAAAACACCAAGTCCATTATCGCAAGCATCACTCTCAATAGTGAAGGGCCTGTAAAAACCAAGCATAGCTAGAATAGGTGTGGTACACATAGCTTGTTTCAGTTTGTTAAATGCACACTCAACATCATGTGTCCATGTAAAAGCATCATTTTTCAATAGATTTTGTTATTGGAGTTGCAATCTTCCCGTAATCCTTGACAAACTTGCAATAGTAGCAAGTCAGTCCCAAAAAACCATGAAGGCTCTTGAGTGTCTAAGGATGCATCCAATTTTTCATGGAATCTATTTTGGCAGGATCCATGCAAACTCCATATACTGAAACAATATGTCCAAGATACTCTGATTCCTCCTTCCCAAAAATAAATTTAGATTCTTTGGAATGAAGATGATGATCACAAAAGTTGTAATACAAGATCTAGATGCTAGAGATGCTTGGCCCATGTTTTACTATAGATGAGGATATCATCAAAGAATACCATAATGAAGTTCTACAAGTAGGGATGAAATATTTTATTCATCAATTCTTGGAATGTGGAGGGAGCATCAGTGAGGAAAAAGGGCACGACAAAAAACTCATAGCAGCCATCATGTGTGCAGGAATACATTTTAGGGATATCATCCCCATGAACCTGAATTTGGTGATACCCAGAACGAAGATCCAACTTGGAGAAAAAATGAGCACCATGAAGCTCATAAAGAACCTCATCAACAACAATAATTGGAAACTTATAATTAATTTTGATGTGATTAAGTGCTTTAAAATCAATGTAGAGGTACCATGACCCATATTTTTTTCAAAAAAGAAGAACCGTTGAAGAAAAGGAACTAGTGCTAGGGCGAATAATACCTTGGTCCAGTGAGTCCCGAACGAGCATCTAAATCTATGTCTTTTGGTGAAACAGGTAGTGATAGGGCCTAATGTTGGGAGGGACGCTTCCAAGAAGGAGAAGAATACAATGGTCGTATAGTCTTAAAGGTGGAAACCCCACTGGTTCTACAAAGGCACGTGCATATCAATCCAAAAATTGTTGTAGATCCAAGGGATTAGTGGAGACCGTTGATGGTTGCATCTAAATGGAATGGAGCTGAGACATGACACCATGTGAATTATTCTTAAGGATCGTTTCCATGTGATGTGAACTGATGATGCTGAGAGACCGTGGTTGTAATCTCTTCAATGCTTTTTTTTCCATTAACTGAAATTCCATCGAAAGTTCAACAAAATCTCATAAGATGGATTCAAGTGTGTGTAATTGTTGAGCACCCAAAACCACATCACGTCTGTCTAATGATAAGGAAAACATGTTGAAGCACTGTTATACATAAATCTCATCATCAACATGTGATGAGATCCCAAAATTTAGTATTTAGCCTTAATCCCAAAGTGTGAAGCAAGAAAATTGGTCAAGACATCAAATTTACATATGAAAATCCAGCACCGCCTCTACCCTTTAGTAAAAAAGCGGTACCTTCTTCAACACCACCTATAATGTGTTGGCAGTAGGTGGTGGCACAACATTTATCCTTTGATAAAGACGTGGTTTTTCCTAACACTTCTCTGTCATGGTGAGGAAAGAACGGTGCCCTTGGTAAAAAGTGAAAAAATAGAGTTTCTCATGAAGCTTCTTGAAAGAAGGCTTCGTGACACCCTTATCCCTGATCACTAGGGCCAGTTGGGCTCGATATCCATCCTTGTAGGATCTCCTATCCATCTCACCCACCAATTTATCAACCATCTCTATCCATTCCAAGCCTATAAACGCAAGCTCAATCTCCATGGTTGAGGGGGAGTAAAGTTATGTTGTTGCTTTGGTATTCTGGCCTAAATCAGTCAAGAGAGCTTGAGGGAGAAATTTGGAGCTATTGGGGACTAAATGTTGGCTCTGTGAAGGAGTACATTGACACTAATGCATAGGTTGTAAATTTATTCTCTATTATATAATGCAAAATTGGTTCCCTTCCCATAAACTATGTTGTGTCATTATCGTATGTTTTATTATTGAATTCCTTAGTCATCAATATAGAATAGTGGTTTATATTCTGGTTCTATTTGATCTAGTTTGTTCTTTCTCTTGTGCTTATGCAAGTACATCCAGGAAGGATCATATTTGTAGGAAACAACTATACTAGTGCATCAAACATACTTGATTCCAGATCTCCACCTATTCCTGGGAATGTCTTCCAATATTGTTGTGTACCAATTGTTCTATATCTGAACCATTCAAACTAGAGGAACAACTCCTGTCCACAGGAGGTGAAAAATTCCTAGCTACAAGCGCAAGTTATAATATCCAATAGAGATACGTACATTGCGACACTACCCCTTAAAAGGTAAGGTTCCCCCATTGGGAATCACGACTTCAAAGTTCGAGCAAGGATGGACAAAACAATCAACTTGTTTGGCAATCCAAGGGTCAATGAAGTTATGAGTGTTACCAAAATCAATGAGTATTGTAAGAGGGTGATTCTTGAAGAAACCATTAACGCACATGGTTTTTTGGGTGGTGACTCTAGCTAATGCATGTACATATATCTTTGGGTGGTCATCCTAAGAAGGAGGGTCAACAGGTAGCTACTGAATGACGAACTGATCATCTACTGGATCCTAAGCATCTTCAAAAATTTCATGTGTAGGCAGAGAATCCACATCCACGAGATAGATCTTTTCCTAAGCACATATATGTCTACAGGTGAATTTCTCATCACAATTATAATAAAACCATTTTTCTCTATGTGCATGCATATTGACTTCAGACAAATGCTTGCTAGGAGTGGGTCTAGGAGATGGTGTGATTAGAGGTCTTTAGGAAACCATATTTCTAAATGTAACAAAAGTGGATTTGGATCCCTATTGAGATAGGATGTTGTCCTCCACCAACTTATCCAACCCTAGGGATTCTATCATTCTGCTAGGATAGAACATTTTAGCCTTAGATCAGATTGCATCCTTCATACCACTGATAAAAAAACTACTGTAGAATGCATCAAATAATCATTCTGTGTGATTTTCTAGTTTCTCAAATTCTATCTAATACTCTCTCATAGTGCTAGTCTGGCGAAGTTTAGTGAGTTCTCCTGTGAATTCATCAAAAGCACCGGGGCCAAATCGTTGCAAAAGGAGTTGGCATAAATTTGTCCATTTTGGCTCTTCATGAGCCTTGATGTACATGTTGATGAGATTGTCATTGATTCCAACATGGACTTGCAGTGGTCCCAAAGGTTGTCATTGATGCCACCAAGTCTCACTTGTAGTACCTTAGACCCCTTACAAAGTGGATTTGTGCCTTGAAGCACCTTGTACCCAGTTGACAAGGTCCCTGTACTCACAAGGCTAGATCTTGTAGCCACCACCTTGTAGAAGATGCTGAAGACCCTGGAGATGGTGCTCAAGACCCTAGAGATCATGTTGAATCCTTTGTGGATGATGGTGAAGCCCTAAATGGTTTGTAGAATCATTAATGACCCATTATATGGTCACTCATGCTCTGATGGTGTCATGGTACCTCAAGAGAAGGTCTAGGAACCCCACAGGTGATGTCATGATGGATATTGAACCTTGGAGGTATCTTGGTGTGGTTGAGGTGGTTGAAGAATCCTATGAATCCTTTTTCTTGATGAAGAAGCACTGAAGAATCCCTTGGACCCACATTTGATGGCTTAATGGTCCTTAAAGGTGATTATTTGGTCATTAATGACTTGATGAAGACTTGGAACCTTCGATGAAAATATTTATTCCTGTGTAGCCCTTGTTGGGGTCATGGAACCCTTGGATATGGTCATTATTAATGAGAAGGTTTGGAACCCACATAAATGGCGTCATGATGACCCTTAGACACTATATGATTATTGATGGTGCATTTGGAAATGATTTGGGTCTTGGAATCCATACATATGGTGGTTTGTAAGAACATGATTGTTGGAGCATTTGATATGATGGAATATTTAGTCATGATTCCCTCATAACTTGGTGATAGAGTCCTATGTGATGGGATTTAAGTCCATGGAAAGTATATTGTTTAAATATTATATGATATCTTTGAAAACGTCCTTGAAACCCTTGCATGTGGTGCCTTGTGTATTGAACCCACACACTTGGTAGCTTGTTGATGGTGATGTATGGTCCTATTTTTGGTTATATGTATATTGGAATGTAGATGGAGGTAGATCCCATGGAAGTGCCTTGATATGTTGAAGAATACTTTGAAGAAGACTTTGAAACTCTTGTAGTTGATGGTATGGTCTTTGGCACCCTCATGTTTGGGGTCTTTGACGTCCTGAACATATTGAAGAATTTAAGTGTATTAGACCAAGAATTTGAAACTAAACCTATCATAGGGAGATAGTAATCGTCAATGCATTTTCGTTGATATGTGGATCATCTTCTAACTCCTTATGGTTGAACAAATGTGAATTTTTGAAGTTGATGCACCCCACCCTTTTGGGTCAACCGACCAAACAAAAGATAACTTAATTATTTGTAATTTTGAATTGCATGTCGGCCCAGTTTGAGGTACTAACTTTCATCCACAACCTATATAAATAGAATATCAAACATTACATTTGTTCATAATCAATTCTCTTAGTATTTTCGCAATTCTTGGAGAAAAGTGCGAAACTTTGTGCAAGAGAAATTTCTTGGCATATTCACTAAAATTGGCATAAGTTTCTCATATAGAATCGGAATTACAAAATTATTGGCTGATTGGAAATCTTGTTATGAGGGCTATGTGGTGGCATGATCTAGAGATTTTTTTTTTGTAATGTTTTTTTATCTTGTGATCTTTGAAAAGGTATGGTTCATGTTTTTGGGTTTCTCTTGTGATGGCATATGTCTCTCATGGATAGAGTTCATCTTTGATCTTAGTATGCGAGCCTCTATATTGGTATATTTATTTGGAGTCATTATGGAGGCTATGATGATGATGTTGCATACCTTTATGCTATGATATGATACACTTTATGATGATAATACATGTGATAATGATGTGCATTCCATAATGTTGATGCATTCCTATCCAATATGATGTACATGCATACCATAGTGTGATGATGCTCCCCTATGCACTATGATGCATACTTGATGATGATGATGCATCAATGATGCACACTGAGATTATGATGATGTATATTTGATGATGAGTATCCATACCCTTTGGCAATGATGCATACCTATGATGATGATGCATGACAATGCATGTCTTATGTTTAGTAAAAGTAGCGCAGAATTACTTGTTCAATAATTATGTATGATCAGCTGTACAATGATGTGTACATAAGAATATTGACCAACTTCACCAGTAGTATTAATGAGAAGAAAAGAATGACCAGCAGTGATGAGCAAAGTTGATGTACATATATACTTGAGAAACAATTATGAGCAGCTGTGATGAGCATCAGTGTTGAGCAACAGTGATGAGTAGATTGACTAAAGATTGATGAGGATTTTAACCAGAGATTGATGAGTAGTGTTGACCAACAAAGTTATGACCAGATATTGATTTCCATAACATAGGTTGGTTTTGTAGTAGATCCATATGATAACTTGCAAGAAGAATATTTCACTTTAATATTGGACTCCACAACACTTCTTAGTTGGCGCTAAGAAAACCAAGCTGGATCATATTATGAGATTTGGTACTCTTTTCATCAGTTGGTGCTGATTGTAATCGAGAATATTGTTGTCTTCTTTGTACAATAAATAAAGATCAAAATTCCATATATTCTTGTGTCTCTTTTGATGTGATGTTGTGCTTATGCCTCATGATGAATTTGATTATGCAATTGATGGCATAATGATTGATATACTTTGATTGATTAATAAAAAGGTAAAATTTTTATAATTTCTCTCACAATGATTCACCACCCCCCTCTCAGTGTGGTTATTGTGTCCAACAATTGGTTTCAGAGAAGGCCTACATCACAAGCCTTTCAAGCTTGAAGGAGATCTGGAGAGACAATGGAAGAAAAAGTAGAGTCATCAAGCAATAACATGCCTGTACTTGATGTTATAGATTATTTAGATTGGAAGAGAAATATGAAGGAATATTTGAAGAAGTTTGGCATTTGGGAGATTGTGATCAATCCACCCGCTTCATCAAACAAGAAGGAAAAATCAGTTGCACAAAAGGAAGCAAATAAGGTCAATACTAAAGCCTTGAAGTTCCTCATGGATGGAATTCCCAAATCAGTGAAGGAAAGTGTAGGGGAGTACACTTCAGCCAAATATCTATGGTTCAAGTTGGAGAGCAAGTATCAAAAGGCAAGACCAGAACCCGAAAAAACAAATCAGGAATCAGAAGATAACCCCCAAAAGAGATCAATCAAGAAGAATACAAGCAAGAAGAGGACTTCAGTAAAGGTATGGACTCTTGTGATTTTAATGATAGCTTGTGTGATGAAATTGAGAAATTTCTTGCAAATGAGGATAAATGGATATCAAAGGTTTCACATGAGATACGTCCCACGTTGCTAAATATTGATCTTAGAGCAAACTAGTTCATGAACACAATAAATATGAACCATAGTGAATTCATGAAGTTCAAAAAGAAAACCTTGGACTCTTTGAATGGATATCAGTAGAAGACCATGACAATGAAGGTGTTTCTTGTAAAGCTCAAACACAAGGACAAAGATTTGTGGGATCAGATGAAAGACAAGGATGTTGAAGTTGAACAACTAAAGAGTAAATTGATTTGTCAAAAGGAAGAACAAGAAGATCTTTCTTAAGATCTTGAATAAACTAGGGACGTGTTGTGCCCCTACCCAACAGCCTGATAAAAAAAAAACAAATTTTATCAAACAAAATGAAATTTTGTTGGATGAAATATTTGAAGTCCTCATTTCAAAATTGTAGAATCTGGAGCTACTGAAACGATGAAATTTCGTGAGCTATTGAAATGGTGAAATTCAAATTGTTTTTTTTATAACCTTGTCAACTATTGCTCATTGACAATATTACTATGCTAAATAATTATTTTGAATACATTTCTATGCTTTTCAACATAGTCTTATCATAAGCCTTGTTTGAGCATTCAACAATTGGTATGTTTATTTATGTTTTTGGCAAATTGGACAAGGTCCTAGAACATCAAAGACTAAATATTTCTATGTAGGGGTGCCTTATCCTAATTTCTTCTTTTAAAATTCGGACCATGCTTGATCTTACCATAAGTGTTTAATTTCGATCTTTATAATATACTCCATATCATGACTTATATTCTTGCATGTAAGGTTTTTGATTGGTTTGATGGTTCATGTAATCTTGTATGATCATTATTTTCGAAGGTTAAGATCATTATATAGTAAGGTCGATATGGTAACACTCAAGGTCCATCCCCTTTGGTTGTTTCGACTCGCGTCGCCATTTGATCCACTTGATTGCAGATTGATATGGTATCATTACACTCGTACATGACTCTGTAAACAACATTCAATTGCAAGTATGTGCTCAGTGTCATGGATCCATGCTCATTGAACACCTGTATCTGATGCGATGAGTGGTGTTATTACGATCGGTCCGGATAAATAATGGAAAAACGAGTCTACTCTGGAGTCTTCGCCGTCACTTTCTATTATCTTGGTTTCCTCTCTGCATGATCATTCTCCTTCGCCCATGCCGGGTTTACAGGGGTCTTGTCTGGGTTTTCTCATGGCGCATTTTGTTTGTGAGAGCGTTGGGTTTCATTGCTTGTGTTTTTTTGTTTGGTTTGCATCCTGAATGCTCACTCTCCAGTTTACTATCGTGTTTCGATTTGTGGTATCTCTGTTGTGTGCAGCTGCGTGCATTTGTGCTTGTAGCTATGGCTCTGGTGGTTAGGGTTGAACCCAGTGACATGAAACTCCTTGATGGAAACCCTGAGCTCTTAGCCAAGGTTGAAGCAGTCGGCTGGTTTCCATTCATTCGCAAGTTTATAGACTCAAATCCTAAGGTGACTAGGTTATTCGCTTTGTCACTGGCCGATGCTAGGGTTAAGGTGGCCGACCTCCAATTCAGGGTCGACGAGCGCTCAGTTGCTCTGGCTATGGGTTTGTCGTTGACAGGTGAACGTTGGTTCAAGTACAAGCAGATGGAGGTCACTGAATGGAGATAGATGTTGAAGAATCCTTGCGAGGATGTGTCCTTTAGAACTGGTGTATCGCGGAAATATTTCAGGAAAGAATGGAGACCGATTCTAGACTTTATTCACAAGTATGTGACCTGTGAGGGTCGTCTATCCTCTATTTATGTCTATCACCTCAGGTTGATGGTTGTTTTTCTCGTCTTTCCTGTTAATTTGCCCTATTATTTAGTTCAGATTTTGGCCAAGATGTCTTTGGCCATTAATAAGGGGCCGAAGAACATCAGTCGTAGTCTGTTTCATCATGGCCTGGTTAGGATATTGGTAGAAAGAGAGTTGTCTAAACAAAATCGGTAATGGGATGATTTTCTCGAAAAGAGATGTTTCTTGGCATTCTACCATTGTCGATTCGATTTCCATGAAGAATGTGTTAGGCATCAACAACCTTGTCAAGCTCCGACTTCACCTGTGCACGAGCCTATGTCAAACCCTGAAGATTGTGTCAGACCCAGCGTCCGCGATGATCTTGTTTCTGCTCCTGTGTGTAGTCTTGATACTCCTATGCCTTCCAAGAATATGAGGAAGTCTTTAAACCTATCCCCTATGACGTCGAAATAGAATGACGATACCTGCAAACAAAAGGGAAAAGGGCCGAATGTTAAGGTTACTGGCAGGTTTACGAGGAGTATGTTAGCCAAGGTTAGTGTTGTTAAGTCTTCCGTGAGCAATAACAAAGACATTGAAACTATTGTGCTAGATGGAAAGGATAAGAAATTTGTCTTGCCTGATGATGGCCTTGATATTGACCATGAGCCTATCGTAAACCATGCAGATAAAAGTCCTCATGTGTCTGATACAAGTCCCCAGGTTGACCCTGTTGTCGATCCTCCAATTAAGGGCAAGCCTATTGAAGTGGATTTACCTGGTTCTTATTGAATTGGTGATGCTGTTCACCCACTCTTTGTTAGTTGTTTGTTGGATAAAATCCATAGATTGGAGATAGAAATAACAGAGATGGTGACACATAATGGTGTTATCAAAACTGAGAATGTAAGGCTGAAAGAGAAATCTGATTTAGATGATAAGTGTATTCTGCGTCTGAAGAAACATAAGAACAGGTTGATTTGAAGAGTAATGAAACTGCAACGTGAGAATCAGAAAAATGAGGAAAAGATTAGTGAGCTGAATGCTCAGGTTACTCTAATGCAGTTTAAAGGTCATTCACAGAATCCAGCGGCCGGGGTGAACATACAGGTGTTTAATGCTCCTATTAAATCGTAGTAATTTGGCCACACTCACTATTGTACATATGTTTATAAAATATTTCAGGTTTGAAGTTTGTAATTAAATGCAACAAGTGATAAGGAAGTTATTTTGTGTTTCAGGTATTGTTTTGCATTGTTTGATTGGTTATGTAATTTAGTTTATTTACTCTTGCGTTTGTATTAATTTGTTTTTTATTGTGTAGTGCTGCAGATAACTTGGTTGATGCGCTTTTCCTGGAATTTGGCGATTGCTCGGAGAATAATGAACAAATCAGTTGATGTCCCAGGTGTCACTACATGACTAGTGTCTTTATCATTTTATGGTTTAGCGTCATAGGTTGAACCTTTTGCAAATCTTGGGATATCGTGACATGAAAAATGACAATTTCATTTGTCATTTTTCTATTTTGGACGAATTTGGTTAAGATTATGATTATGTAGTTTCCTGCTTTCTAGAACTGTCTCCATGTGAGATTGAACGTATTTAAGGAGACATGTTTTACTGTAATGGGGGATCGATGGTTGGGAAAAGGGGCTAGACAAGATCGCTTCAAACATTTTCTGTGGCTTAAAACAATTTTTTGTTAGTAGTTGCATCACTTTTTAACTGGTGATATTTATGAATATATTTGCAGTTTTTATACTAGAAAATGTATTTATAATATCGTTTGATCTTGTCATATATTTTTCGCATTCTTTATGTTTTTGTCATATTTTCTTTTATGAAATGTGCAGATGCATTACCTTTTAAACTGTCGATTTATTCTGGTTTTATTTGCAAATGTATATCATGTAATAAATCTGATGTTGTCATCATAATATATGTGATATATTAGTTCACTATGTTGTCATGTTGAATCTCAGATTTTTTTTTGATGAGCTTAGGATTTTCCTTCATAGTAACATTATTTGCAAATTGATTCCAGGGTTACTTATTTCATGCTCCTGATTAGGATAGGATATTTAGGATAGGTTAATGGTAGTTTTTCTTTATGTATTTTTACAGAAAACCTATTGAATCAGATTGTCACATTTATATTTTGATGAGTTATCTTTCAATTTGGTTATTAATGTACATGTGTTCATAGTGTAACTTATGTAAATTCATTGAATCTATTAATATTTCCTTAATTATTTATTCTTGTATTCATAGATTAATTGTTTTATTAGGTTAATTCCAGTTGTTAGTTGTGTAAAATTACTGAACTAATTCAGTAATTATCTTTAACAGTTTGCTGTGTATATTCATCGGTATACTATAGACTTAGTTAACAAACAGTGGTTTTAGTTTTTCTTTTTGAGTCTTTTCCTGTAGCTGGGAGTAGTTTAGGGGAGGCAACAGGGTCTTAATCCTGTCAGAGGCAGCTACCTAATGACTGAGAGCATCTTTGAAAACTTTCAGATCGGGTTGCCTCTCGGTTGATAATTGTGCCAATTTAGGCCCATCAACAATGGCACTAGAAGGAGGGCCAGCTTAAGCAAATGGCTGATGAAAACAATCCTGTTCACAAAATTAATCAGCCCTCCACCCCTCAAATACAGTCATCATCTCAACCACAAACATTCCAGTCATTACAATTAGATGAGACTCCGTTGAAAGATACTGTTCGAAATCTCATTCATCAGTTCAATGCTAGCGGTGCCCATCCACCTGAAGAACTTGATCAGTTCGAACAGGCCATCAATGAATCCCACAGGATTTTAATGAGAGCCTATTCAAATATTACTGGAATCCAACCCACCGAAATTCCTCTTCCATAGATCAGACGTCCGCGCACTCACCATACTGATTCTGCACCTGAAGAACAGGATCAACCTTTAGGTGTCCTCCCTGAACATCAATTACAACAGTCTCTAATAGGCACCAATCAACATTCATCTTTTTCAGGACCACCTACTACAGGAGGGTTTGGTCGACCACCATCACCGCCACATTCACCTCCTCACCTTTTTCAAACACCACCTTCACTACCTCCATCACCAAGGATGTCAAACCCCAAAATTTTCGAAAAATTTAAAACTTTTAAAACAGCATATAATTGCATTAAGTGCATTCATTAACTGGTTAATTAGTTTATGTTTCTAGTATTGTAACTGAATAACCTTTTGATTATACTTCACTTTAAAGAGTATTTTCTTTTCAGCTACTGAATGTTTTTCTGTTTGTGACACAAGGTGGGTTTGTCGTGAAAAGATGGGGCTTACTTAGCGTTAAGCTAATGCATAAAGTTCCTTCTGTTCTTACAGATGACAGGTAATGTTCGAGTTACTGCTAACAAATCTTTAAAGTAATACTTCTCAATTTGCTGTACCAAAACATTCAGTAAAAATTAAATGCATACTAGCCATTTTATCGAGCCTTTGAAGGTAAAGCTTTTCCTATTACTCTCCTTAAGATTTTCTATAGAGTACTGGATCATTTATAAATTTCTGAAATGCAAATATGGAAGTAGATAACATTTATTATCTAACCCAGTAAGTATAGTTGGATTACCATATTCAGGCCTACTTCTATTTACTTGATGTTACTGCATCATGCCAAGTTCCAATTTAGAAATGTTTTGATTCGTAAATACTAGGTTAACTGTTTGGTATAAGTCTTCTATTACCTTTTAAGAGTTTGCATTAAATGGAAAACTAACTCTATCTCCAAAGACAACAAGGAAATAAAAACTATAGGCATCTTAGAGTTAGTTCTAGATGATCATAATTTAAACTTATTATGAGTTTCTAGATTTTACTATTAGTAAGGATGGTGATAGTAATTTACATAAACTGTTAGTTATACATTCACTTACCATACCTTGTAAATATTTAAGTAAGAAAGACAACAAAAGCCTAATTGTTGTCATAAGGAATCTAAGACTATTAAAGATTGTTATTGCATTGGTATAATATGTGAACGTGGATTAGATTAGACTTCTCCAATTTTGTAGATTATAAGCTTGAATCCTACAAGTTTAAGTCTCTTAAAGGAGGAATAACATGTCTTATACCATCTATGCAAATCTATAACAAATGATACTAAGTAGTAGATTTGTAGATACTACACCTAGCCTCACTAGAGATTAGGGTAAATAGTATTATAGTGGTGAGTTTAACGAATAGTTTATGACTTAACATTATGCTCACATTATTATATTCTTTATAATAGACATCAAATCTTTTAAGTCTAGAATATCCCAAGACTTAATCTTGTTCGATTGCTTATAATACATGGTTATTAATATATCTATGGCAAAGCTTTAATACACAAGGCAAGGTGTAACAACATCGTTCTATCACCGAGGTTGTTCAATGTATATAATGCACAGGTTAATATCAAACTAACATAGTTTTGAAGTTTATAGTGCTTAGCTTATTATAGATAATGCATAGTATTTACATGCATTGCTTCTAACATTATCGTTGTGATTTTATAATGCAGGTTAAACATAGGGTAGAGACCATAAGGGATATCCATACAAGAAATGTTTGGAAACAAATGATTTGCAAAGTTCAATGTGGAACTTGAGACTTCAACCCACTCGCATGCAGATTATTATTGTACTGACGTGGTCACTCCTTGGCCATGCATTGGCGCTATATATATTTGACTTAACCCTAAAATTCGCCATTCTTCCTTCGTTCTCGGGCCTTTGGCCGCCGCTCTGCAAACCCTTCTTGACCAGGTTAATGTCATTTTGGTCTGCCATTGGACCTTCCGTTGCTTCGGCTCTTCGTTAGCTCTGCTATTGCATTATAAGGGATTGGAGTGTTATAAAATTGTTGCTTGCCTCTGTAAAATCTGCCATTGTTTGGCTTGGCTCGATTGGGTTATAGTTCTACTCCTCTCTACTCCCGCGAGTGTGAATGTCCCTTCCACAATGCGTGGCTTGTACTCCCTATTGGCTGTGTGTTAGTTGATGGAGAGAACGTTGCTATTGTAGGGTTACCTTCTTCATCGATTCGCTGGGTTTTATTTTGCTGTTTGAGTGAAATATTTTCAAACTGTTTGCCATCGATTGGCAGGATCCTTGTTTGAACTGGCCGTGTCGTTCACCGTGAGGGTTTATCAACCTACCAGGTAACTACTATCTTTTTCTTAAATGTTACAACAATATAAACATATCGTTTTACACTTGAACAAAGGCTAACACTCGGCTGTCTACAGGATAATGCAGGTGTACCTGCTACTTCTCTCGGCCTGGCAGTTACATGAAGGTTACGGCACTACGGCCATGGTAATCCCTGGTCTCTCCACGGCTTGTTCACCTTGTGTGAGTCTTTAGAGAACAACGATGGTTTCGTCGTTTCGACTCTGTTTAACCTTCAGGGTTTTTGTTTGTTTTTAATATTATGCAACAGGGTTTATACCCTAGGTCTTATGCAGAGCATTCCAACTTTGTCCGAGAGTATAAAACCTTGCCTCTAATTATTATGATGTTTTTATGAAGCCGAACTGGCTGTAGGTTCCTTCGTTTTTACTATCCTTTTAAAGATGGAACAGGCTATAAGCCATTGTATAGTTCTGCTGTGGGTATAACTCGATACCAGTTTTTATTAATGGTTAATACCACTGTGTATTTTGTATAAATTGGTTATTTATCTTCGGTTATTAAATCTGTGACTAGTTTCTGTAATCTTCTCCTGCATTCTTTACTAGTTTAAAACTATAGTAGTACAAAAGTTTAATTTTTAATCTTATGAATGTGACTGTGAGTAAAATTATCATTAATTGCTTTACTTGTAAATTAAGTAGATTTTTATAGGGTTTAACCCTAATTCCATAATTAAGATTAAGTTCAGTTTATAAAATATAAGGAGTATAAACTCGTCGGTTTCTGTGAATAAAATAATTGGTTTATAATATAAAGATTGAGTTCGCTGTTCGAGCATTATACTAGTTCTCTGCTTACCTTTGCGTTTTCAAGATAAGAGCTTGGCTTTTTAAAAGAAGAACAGAATCATTATGCTGTTGATATACTCTTTAAAAAGATTACTGTAGGGTTATATTCTTGATTTACTATTTATATATTATAATATGTAGGGTGTATACCCTTACCACAGTTATAACTGTTAGTATTATCTTCAACTTATTGTAAATGAGATTTATTGTTAGGTTTTTCTGTACTGATTTCTACCTTCACTTCTATTTATTAGAAAGTTATAAAAGTAAGGTGCATACTTTTTAATTTATAAAAGCCAGTTGTATTTTTTTATATTTTACAATCGTTTCCAAGTATTAATAAATCGTTTTATAATACATAGAGTGTAATTAGTTTATTCATAAACTTTATTTAATTATACATTGAGTATAAATAATCTAGGTTTGTATTTGAAATAATACGATATATACTTAAGTATTATTGTTATACTGTAAGTAAGATAAATACATTATTAGTAATGCAACAATGATATTACTTCTAATGTTTTTATAATTATTATTACTGTTATTAACCAGTGTATGGTATATTTATTTAATTATGAAGACTGTGTATAATCTAATAATATTTATATACTATTTTTAATCCTTGTTTTAAGTTTATATATATAAAAATCTTGTGTATATAGTCATAATCCTTAGTCATATAAGAAAATATAAAACAGTTTCTAATCTGTTTAAGCTTTAACTGAAAATACAAGAAGATTCAGTAATTATATGACTACATTCTTAACCTATATGCAGCTTAACAATACTAGGTTTTAACTGTAAAATCAAACCATTAGGTAAACTACATTATACTGTCAACATTGTCTCTTTCCACAGTTAGAAGGTTAAATTCTTGCAAGCTAGCAGATAACAGTTAAAAGCTTTAAACAACAACATTACTTAGTCTATCTATTTCTTTCTTTCAGCTAGCATTTACTGTAAATAAGGATACAGTATCAGGAAGTAACTTTAAAGAGTGTAAGTAAAACAACTTAGGAGATTTGTGAAATACTTGTAGTTAATAAAAGTATTTAAATAGGTAACTCGGTTCAGAAGGATTCTACTTCACAATACCGAGATACTGTGCTGGAGTACGGTCTGGTGATACCAGATGTGGAAAAACAAAGTAACTACTAACAGATTTAACTACTGATATTCTGCATTACTAACTTCATTAACTAATCAACTCCTCAGACATATAAAATAAACATAACATGCATCCATTCATACTCAGTAATCTTAAAGAAATAAATGACATAACCTGTTTAAGCTGTGGACAACAACAGCAATGGGAGGCCGTTCCTCCCTACCAACTCCTGGAGAGCACTCAGACAGCGACTTCTCAGGACCCCCGAGCTTGCTCTGGTCTCCTTGGCTGGAACTAGGTGCAGCAATGTCAGATACTAGTCCTCAAACTCAGTATGAATACGGAACTTATCAGCAAGTCCTCCCAGCTAAAGCTGTAAATAAAATCAAGTTACTGCAGCAATCCACTCAGAACACTTCCTTACTTTTTTGCCCTCTTTCCTCAATGAAATTCCTGAATAACATTCACCTGAATGAATTCTCTCTGGAATAAAATATGAGTAGCCTCAGCTCTCTTCATTGAGTACTTTTTAAAAGATTGCCTAGGTCTTTGTTGGGTTAACTGTCATTTAATGAGCCACCTGCTCTGATTCCACTTTCTTGTGGAATCATGACCCCAAATATAGGGAAGTTGCCACCTGCAACTTAGGAAGTGTTTGAGGATGCTGCCACTTGTCTTTTGCCTTTCCACCTAGTTATATCCACCAGTTTGACCAGTAACCTCTTTTAACAGCTCTCCCATGCTGTTGTCTCCATAATTTATTTATTTATAATAAAATATTCTGAATTACACTCCATTACTGTTGACTCTGCTGAGTCATCAATCCCTACTTAGGATTAAATTTAACATAATGTCTCAGAAACAAATTACATAATTTTACAAAATTGGGGTATGTGACATACACACCCCCTTAAAATGTAACATCGTCCTCGATGTTACTTATTCCTCATCCTCTACAACCTCCTGGAACAGATTCGGGTATGCTTCCCGCATCTTACTTTCCAGTTCCCAGGTAGCTTCTTCAGGACCAAGGTGCTTCCATTGCACCTTCAACTGTCCAATTATGTGTTTCCGCAGAGTAATTTCCCTCCTCCCGAGGATACAATCCAGTTCCACCAGAACTTCCCCTTCTGGTTCTACCTGTACAACGTTCCAATCAATCACATGAGTAGCATCATGAACATACTTTTTCAGAACAGAAATATGAAAAAGATTGTGTACTTTTAAATTAGGTGGTAATGCTAGCTGATATGCTACTTGACCAACTCTATATAAAATTTCAAACGGACCACAGTAACGTGGTGCTAATTTTGCACAACTCCCCAATCTTAGGGAGCTCTTCTTTGGTCTTACCTTTATGAACACATGCTTACCCACCTAGAACTCTTTAGGAGTTCTTTTCAAATCTACTTGGCTCTTTTGCCGATCCTGGGCAATCTTCAAGTTCTCCTGCACTTGTTTTACAATCTGTTCCATTTCTTTTAATAATTCGGGTCCCAACACTAATCTATCTACTGGATTATTCCAGGAGATAGGAGTGTTACATTTACGCCCATACAGAATTTCAAAAGGACTGAACTTAGCTGATGATTGATAGTTGTTATTGTATGCAAATTCTGCTAAATGCAAGTAATCCTCCCACTTACCTGGTTGATCCTTGACGTACATTCTTAACAGATCTTCCAAGACCTGGTTAACTCTTTTAGTCTGTCCGTCTGTTTGAGGATGGAAAGAGGTGCTGCAATTCAGTGTGGTGTTTAATCCTTTAAACAAGGATTTCCAGAAATTTCCTGTAAATTTAGGATCCCTGTCTGAAATAATAACCTTCGGTACACCATGTAACCGAAAAATATGCTTTAAGAAAATGTCTGCTATATTTGCAGCCTTATAAGTGGTTTTAACAAGAATAAAATGTGCTGCTTTACTTAATTTATCTACTACCACCATAATTGAATCATTCTGATTTTGATTTCTGGGTAATCCGATAATGAAATCTAAGTTGATTATTTCCCACTTCCAGCTAGGAATAGGCAATGGTTGCAACAACCCAGTTGGATGTTGATGTTCTGTCTTCACTTGTTGACAGTCCAAACATCTAGCTATATACTCAGCTACTTCATATTTCATATTAGGCTAGAAATAATATTTTCTCAACATGGTGACAGTCTTCTGGTAGCCTGGATGCCCTGAATAAAGGATTTTATGCACTTCATCCAGAATCAGCAATTTAACTTTAGACACATTTGGCACATACAGTCTGTCCTTAAATAATAAAAATCCATTTTTATTTAGACTATAACCCTTAATTAAACTTTCTGTGGGTTCTTCTTTAGCTGTAGCTTGTAATTTTTGGTAAATTTCATCCAACTTTATCCCTTCAGTTAGCTGTTCATCTAAGTTAGAATTATAAGTACTGATTGCTGTTGTAAAATTCAGCTTTGCATTTCTGCTCAAAGCATCAGCTACTTTATTTTATTTTCCTTTTATGTGTTGAATTTCGAAATCGTATTCACTTAGGAAGGCTAGCCATCTGGCTTGCCTTGCATTTAAGTTAGGCTGATCTAAAAGGTATTTCAGACCCTTATTATCAGTCATTAAAGTAAACTTTTTGCCTATTAAGTGGTGTCGCCACATTTTTAAGGCATGAATAACAGCAGCCAACTCTAAATCATAAGTGGCATAATTATTTTCATGGATTTTTAGTTTCCTGGACTCATAGGCAATGACATGCCCATCCTGAGTCAGCACTCCGCCTAGACCGTCATTACAAGCATCGGTGCAAACCAAGAAATCTTTATTGGGATCCGCTATTCTTAGAATTGGCGCAGTTGTTAATAAAGTTTTTAGTTTCTTAAAGCTTTCTTCGCATTTTAAGTTCCAATCGAACTTCTTGCCTTTATTTTGCAAGGAAGTGATTGGGTTGGCTATTTTTGAAAAACCTTCAATGAATCTCTGGTAATAACCAGTGATTCCCATGAAAGACCTAACATCTGTTACGTCTTTTGGTACTGGCCAATCTTCAATTGCCCTGATCTTTTCAGGATCAACCGAAATCCCTTCTTTAGTCACCACGTGACCTAAGTACTGGATTTCATCCTTGAAGAAGTCACACTTACTGAACTTCGCAAAGAGCTGTTTCTCTCGCAGTTCTTGTAAGACTATCCATAAGTGTTCCTTATGTTCCTCTTCATTTTTAGAATAGATTAAGATGTCATCGATGAATACGACAACAAATTTGTCCAAATATTTATGCATTATGTTGTTCATTAGACACATAAAGACGGCTGGGGCATTAGTAAGCCCGAATGGCATTACGACAAATTCGTAATGTCCATACCTAGTTCTGAAAGCTATCTTGAATATGTCCTCTTCTTTTATTCTCACCTGGTGATAGCCTGATCTCAGGTCTATCTTACAGAACACCGTAGCTCCACGTAGCTGATCAAATAGATCATGTATGCGGGGCAACGGATATCTATTTTTAATTGTCATTTTATTTAGTTGATGGTAATCTATGCATAGTCTTATAGTTCCGTCCTTCTTTTTGACAAAAATTACTGGTGCTCCCCAGGGGACACACTAGGACGAATATATTTCTTATCGATTAATTCCTTTAACTGTGATTTTAATTCGTTCAATTCCAGAATATTCATACGGTACGGATCCTTCGAGCTAGGTACATCACCTGGTACTAGCTCTATTGTGAAATCCAGTTCCCTCCTAGGAGGTAATCCTGGAATTTCCTCCAGAAAAACATCAATAAATTCATTTAACACAGGAATATCCTCTATTTTTATTTTATCTTTTTCAGATTTACTCGCCTCATCTGTAATAGTTACAGCATAGGCTTTAAACCCTTTCCTGACTGCTCTTTTGAGCTGTAAGGCAGAAATCTGCCTAATTACAGTTTTCCTAGGAATACCTTTAATTATTACAGGCTGTTCATTATTATTTACACATGTAAACGTTTTATCAAAATAGTTTAAAACTACCCTGTGTTGTTCTAACCAGTCCATACCTATAAGTATGTCATACGAGCCAAGTGGCAGAACATTTAATTTAACAGAAGTTTTAAAATCATTCATATCTAAAGCACATTCCTTAACATAACAGTTTACCTTCCTTTTTGCCCCTGTGGGTAGTTGAACTAGCCAAGAGTTATCAAACTTTTCAACAGTCAGATTACACTTTTCCACTATTTGTGGTGAAATATAACTAATACTTGCACCTAGATCTATTAGAATAGTTACAGGGGTTTTGTTAACCATACCTTATACTTCCACCATGGAAGTTTGGTAATCAGCTTGGCGATTCTCCAATGCTGCATTGATTCATGGCATGGTCCTTGCAAAGTCTCCAACAGTCATTTCATCTTGTATTGTATGAATATTGCTGTTTGGCTTCTTCCGATTCAGGCAAACTGAAGCATAGTGTGGGCCATTACACTCCCAACACTTAACAGGTTCCTTCCGTTCGAAATTCTTAGTAAAATTTCCATGATTGTTAGAAAACTCCTTGCTTCCCTTGAAGTTATTGGAGTTATTTGAAGCACCATTTTTGCTTCCCTGGAAGTTCTTACCATTAGAATGGTTTCTGTTCTTGTTGTTCCTGAAATTTTTCTGAGGTACAAACTCATTTTTCTTGAATTCAGACTGACTACCATTATTTTTAGCCTTCCAATTGGCTATTCCTTCCTTCTTTTTGTTTTGTTCAAAATAAAAATTAGCTTTTCGCATAGCTTCTTCCAGAGTTTTGGGGTTATCATATTCGATTCTGTCTTTTATATGGTATGACAGGCAGCTGAGAAACCGCTATAATTTAGGTTTCTCATCAACTAAATACGGCACATACCTTAACAAACTTAAGAACTTGCTGTTTAAGTCTTTCATAGTCATGGACCCAAGCTTTAACTCATAAAACGCCTTGGCCCTTTCTTCATAGTATTGTTCAGACAGAAACTTCTTCTTGAAGTACCTTTTAAAAGTACTCCAATTGACCTCTTTTTCTTTAATCCCCTTAACCCTCTTCAAATCTTGCCACCATATATCTGCCTTTCCAGAAAGGTTATAGATGGCCATTCTCGCCTTCAGCTGATTTGAATAATTATAAATCTGAAAGTATTTTCTCATCCCGGATAACCAGGATTCTGCCTCTTCTCCTTTTTTCGTTTCTCCATTGAAAGTTGGGGGTTTTATTTTCTTGAACTCCCCAGAAATCTCTTCATAAGGCCTGTACTTTTTCTTCCTTTTATACAACTCGGCCTCACTACTGTCACTAGTAGTGTAATAGATCTGTTGTTCCTTACTTCCTCCTGATGATGAACTGCTATCAGGTTTCACTAGTTTCATCTTTTTGGCCCCTTTTTGATGGCTCGCTTCTTCAGATTCAGACCTTCTGTTTCTCCCTTCAGTCTGAAATCTTTCTATCAGAATTTGATTTAACTCCTCTTGAGTTTTCAGAATCCTTTCATTGTCCTTTTTGACTGATTCTATTTCAGTCTTTAAGCCTTTTATGGTCTGCATCAGCTCTGAGGAGTGAGCAGTTACTTCCTCTGTCGCAGGTTCTCTAGACATCTGCCTTGCCTCGGTGTTTGGAGATTCCTCCTCAGCATATTCTCCTAAGTTCTCCATACCTTCCTGTTAGATTCAGAAAAAGTAATTTTCTGCCTTTCACATAAAACAAAACACAGGTTAGTATACTATTTTTACTTATTCTGCGGAAAGTAATTGGGCCACATCGAGGCCTAGTGTTTGAACCATGCTCTGATACCACATGTCAAACCCCAAAATTTTCGAAAAATTTAAAACTTTTAAAATAGCATATAATTGCATTAAGTGCATTCATTAACTGGTTAATTAGTTTATGTTTCTAGTATTGTAACTGAATGACCTTTTGATTATACTTCACTTTAAAGAGTATTTTCTTTTCAGCTACTGAATGTTTTTCTGTTTGTGACACAAGGTGGGTTTGTCATGAAAAGATGGGGCTTACTTAGCGTTAAGCTAATGCATAAAGTTCCTTCTGTTCTTACAGATGACAGGTAATGTTCGAGTTACTGCTAACAAATCTTTAAAGTAATACTTCTCAATTTGCTGTACCAAAACTTTCAGTAAAAATTAAATGCATACTAGCTAGTTTATCGAGCCTTTGAAGGTAAAGCTTTTCCTATTACTCTCCTTAAGATTTTCTATAGAGTACTGGATCATTTATAAATTTCTGAAATGCAAATATGGAAGTAGATAACATTTATTATCTAACGCAGTAAGTATAATTGGATTACCATATTCAGGCCTACTTCTATTTACTTGATGTTACTGCATCATGCCAAGTTCCAATTCAGAAATGTTTTGATTCATAAATACCAGGTTAACTGTTTGGTATAAGTCTTCTATTACCTTTTAAGAGTTTGCATTAAATGGAAAACTAAATCTATCTCCAAAGACAACAAGGAAATAAAAACTATAGGCATCTTAGAGTTAGTTCTAGATGATCATAATTTAAACTTATTATGAGTTTCCATATTTTACTATTAGTAAGGATGGTGATAGTAATTTACATAAACTGTTAGTTATACATTCACTTACCATACCTTGTAAATCTTTAAGTAAGAAAGACAACAAAATCCTAATTATTGTCATAAGGAATCTAAGACTATTAAAGATTGTTATTGCATTGGTATAATATGTGAACGTGGATTAGAGTAGACTTCTCCAATTTTGTAGATTATAAGCTTGAATCCTACAAGTTTAAGTCTCTTAAAGGAGGAATAACATGTCTTATACCATCTATGCAAATCTATAACAAATGATACTAAGTAGTAGATTTGTAGATACTACACCTAGTCTCACTAGAGATTAGGGTAAATAGTATTATAGTGGTGAGTTTAACGAATAGTTTATGACTTAACATTATGCTCACATTATTATATTATTTATAATAGACATCAAATATTTTAAGTCTAGAATATCCCAAGACTTAATCTTGTTCGATTGCTTATAATACATGGTTATTAATATATCTATGGCAAAGCTTTAATACACAAGGCAAGGTGTAACAACATCGTTCTATCACCGAGGTTGTTCAATGTATATAATGCACATGTTAATATCAAACTAACATAGTTTTGAAGTTTATAGTGCTTAGCTTATTATAGATAATGCATAGTATTTACATGCATTGCTTCTAACATTATTGTTATGATTTTATAACGCAGGTTAAACATAGGGTAGCGACCATAAGGGATATCCATACAAGAAATGTTTGGAAACAAATGATTTGTGAAGTTCAACGTGGAACTTTAGACTTCAACCCACTCGCATGCAGATTATTATTGTACTGATGTGGTCACTCCTTGGCCATGCATTGGCGCTATATATCTTTGACTTAACCCTAAAATTAGCCATTCTTCCTTTGTTCTCGGGCCTTTGGCCGCCGCTCTGCAAACCCTTCTTGACCAGGTTAATGTCGTTTTGGTCTGCCATTGGACCTCCGGTTGCTTCGGCTCTTCATTAGCTCTGCTATTGCATTATAAGGGATTGGAGTGTTATAAAATTGTTGCTTGCCTCTGTAAAATCCGCCATTGTTTGGCTTGGCTCGATTGGGTTACAGTTCTACTCCTCTCTACTCCTGCGAGTGTGAATGTCCCTTCCACAATGCGTGGCTTGTACTCCCTGTTGGCTGTGTGTTAGTTGATGGAGAGAATGTTGCTGTTGTATGGTTACCTTCTTCATCGATTCGCTGGGTTTTCTTTTGCTGTTTGAGCGAAATAACTTCAAACTGTTTGCCATCGATTGGCAGGCTCCTTGTTTGAACTGGCCGTGTCGTTCACCGTGAGGGTTTATCAACCTACCAGGTAACTACTATCTTTTTCTTAAATGTTACAGCAATATAAAAATATCTTTTACACTTGAACAAAGGCTAACACTTGGCTGTCTACAGGATAATGCAGGTGTACCTGCTACTTCTCTCGGCTTGGCAGTTACATGAAGGTTACGACACTACGGCCATGGTAAGCCCTGGTATCTCCACGGCTTGTTCACCTTGTGTGAGTCTTTAGAGAACAACGATGGTTTCGTTGTTTCGACTCTGTTTAACCTTCAGGGTTTTTGTTTGTTTTTAATATTATGCAATAGGGTTTATACCCTAGCTCTTATGCAAAGCATTCCAGCTTTGTCCGAGAGTATAAAACCTTGCCTGTAATTATTATGATGTTTTTATGAAGCCGAACTGGCTGTAGGTTCCTTCATTTTTACTATCCTTTTAAAGATGGAACAGGCTATAAGCCATTGTATAGTTCTGCTGTGGGTATAACTTGATACCAGTTTTTATTAATGGTTAATACCACTATGTATTTTGTATAAATTGGGTATTTATCTTCGGTTATTAAATCTGTGACTAGTTTCTATAATCTTGTCCTGCATTCTTTACTGGTTTAAAACTATAGTAGTACAAAAGTTTAATTTTTAATCTTATGAATGTGACTGTGAGTAAAATTATCATTAATTGCGTTACTTGTAAATTAAGTATATTTTTATAGGGTTTAACCCTAATTCCATAATTAAGATTAAGTTCAGTTTATAAAATATAAGGAGTATAAACTCTGTCGGTTTCTTTGAATAAAATAATTGGTTTACAATATAAAGATTGAGTTCGCTGTTCAAGCATTATACTAGTTCTCTGCTTACCTTTGCGTTTTCAAGATAAGAGCTTGGCTTTTTAAAAGAAGAACAGAATCATTATGCTGTTGATATACTCTTTAAAAAGATTACTGTAGGGTTATATTCTTGATTTAGTATTTATATATTATAATATGCAGGGTGTATACCCTTACCACAGTTATAACTGTTAGTATTATCTTCAACTTATTGTAAATGAGATTTATTGTTAGGTTTTTCTGTACTAATTTCTACCTTCACTTCTATTTATTAGAAAGTTATAAAAGTAAGGTGCATACTTTTTAATTTATAAAAGCCGGTTGTATTTTTTTATATTTTACAATCATTTCCAAGTATTAATAAATTGTTTTATAATACATAGAGTGTAATTAGTTTATTCATAAACTTTATTTAATTATGCATTGAGTATAAATAATCTAGGTTTGTATTTGAAATAATACGATATATACTTAAGTATTATTGTTATACTGTAAGTAAGATAAATACATTATTATTAATGCAACAATGATATTACTTCTAATGTTTTTATAATTATTATTACTGTTATTAACCAGTGTATGGTATATTTATTTAATTATGAAGACTGTGTATAATCTAATAATATTTATATAGTATTTTTAATCCTTGTTTTAAGTTTATATATATAAAACTCTTGTGTATACAGTCATAATCCTTAGTCATATACGAAAATATAAAACAATTTCTAATCTGTTTAAGCTTTAACTGTAAATACAAGAAGATTCAGTAATTATATGACTACATTCTTAACCTATATGCAGCTTAACAATACTAGGTTTTAACTGTAAAATCAAACCATTAGGTAAACTACATTCTACTGTCAACATTAACTCTTTCCACAGTTAGAAGGTTAAATTCTTGCAAGCTAGCAGATAACAGTTATAAGCTTTAAACATCAGCATTACTTAGTCTATCTATTTCTTTCTTTCAGCTAGCATTTACTGTAAATAAGGATACAGTATCAAGAAGTAACTTTAAAGACTGTAAGTAAAACAACTTAGGAGATTTGTGAAATACTTGTAGTTAATAAAAGTATTTAAATAGGTAACTCGGTTCAGAAGGATTCTACTTCACAATACTGAGATACTGTGCTGGAGTACGGTCTGATGATACCAGATGTGGAAAAACACAGTAAGTACTAACAGATTTAACTACTGATATTCTGCATTACTAACTTCATTAACTAATCAACTCCTCAGACATATAAAATAAACATAACATGCATCCATTCATACTCAGTAATCTTAAAGAAATAAATGACAGAACCTGTTTAAGCTATGGACAACAACAGTAATGGGAGGCCGTTCCTCCCTACCAACTCCTAGAGAGCACTCAGACAGCGACTTCTCAGGACCCCCGAGCTTGCTCTGGTCTCCCTGGCTGGAACTAGGTGCAGCAATGTCAGATACCAGTCCTCAAACTCAGTATGAATACGGAACTTATCAGCAAGTCCTCCCAGCTAAAGATGTAAATAAAATCAAGTTAATGCAGCAATCCACTCAGAACACTTCCTTACTATTTTTCCCTCTTTCCTCAATGAAATTCCTGAATAACATTCACCTGAATGAATTCTCTCTGGAATAAAATCTGATCATCCTCAGCTCTCTTCATTGAGTACTTTTTAAAAGATTTCCTAGGTCTTTGTTGGGTTAACTGTCATTTAATGAGCCACCTGCTCTGATTCCACTTTCTTGGGGAATCATGACCCCAAATATAGGGAAGTTGCCACCTGCAACTTAGGAAGTGTTTGAGGATGCTGCCACTTGTCTTTTGCCTTTCCACCTAGTTCCATCCACTAGTTTGACCAGTAACCTCTTTTAACAGCTCTCCCATGCTGTTGTCTCCATAATTTATTTATTTATAATAAAATATTCTGAATTACACTCCATTACTGTTGACTCTGCTGAGTCATCAATCCCTACTTAGGATTAAATTTAACATAATGTCTCAGAAACAAATTACATAATTTTACAAAATTGGGGTATGTGACAAAGGAACATGGCAGGTTTAAACACAAACCCCAATGCCAATATGCCATGGTTAGCTAAGGATGCAGTTGATGTGCCAGGGAATCAACATCCTTTTCCAAAGCATCCTGAGAACTTGTTGCCCAAGTTCAATCTCGAGCTGAAAGAGCTCGCGGAAGATCATGTTAAAAAATTCATGCTATCAGTTCGTCTTTTGGATGTTGAACATGAAGACACAGTCTGTCGAATTTTCCCTTACACATTTGAGGGAAAAGCCTCGACTTGGTATTTTTCACTTACCGCTGGTTCTATTACCAACTGGAATGAATTCGAGTTGGCTTTCATGAACAAGTTTGGAGACGATAAGACTCCAGCTGTGTTGGTGTTAGAATTGTCTAGGATACGTATGGAAACCAAGGAGAAGGTTAAATATTTTAACCAGTGGTTCTTGACCCTTAGAAACAGAATTCCTGGCACCTCAAGGCCGGCTGAAGATGTCACTATTGAATTTTATACTTCAGCCCTACCCGTGTCAATTGCCATGTTTGTCAGGAGAGTGGACAAACCCACTCTCACTAAAACTTTTGATGAAGCCATTAAGGTCGAGAAAGACATGTCTGCTATTAAGAAAAACTTTGGGGTAGACACTGATTCTGCATCTTCTTCTCGTAAAAAGGCTGAGAGTCCTTCCAAAACCACAAATCCTGAGAAGAAGGGTCAAGATGCACTAGACTTGGATAGTCTCCAAAGATTCATAAAGAAACTATCCAATGAAATCATAGATTTGAAGAAA
This sequence comes from Pseudotsuga menziesii, assembly GCA_001517045.1. Taxonomy (NCBI): domain Eukaryota; kingdom Viridiplantae; phylum Streptophyta; class Pinopsida; order Pinales; family Pinaceae; genus Pseudotsuga; species Pseudotsuga menziesii. The sequence continues at coordinate 138,991 of LPNX011159418.1, read as the reverse complement.
GGTACTTCTGAAAGTACTCCGAATAAAGAACCACCTAGATAGCCTTTTAGGAGACCATTTCAAAATACAGCTGCTAAACAACTTCCACCATATGAAGCTAATAATGTTGATGAAATTAATAGCTTCCTGAAATTGTTGGTCTCGGGCTTAGAAACATCAGCCGAAAGTGAAACCCAATCTTCAGGACAGAATTCTGAGGATGCCCAAAGTAAAGACAGTAACACTGAAGAACAGCCTCCTCAAATTATCAGTCATTTCTGGGATACCACAGAATTGACCGAGGATGAAGATATTACTGCTGTGAATGTCAATCAGCATCAATATAATACTAGGAGCAAGAAAAGTCAGTCCTCAGAGGAACCTTCCACAACATCTACAGATGACAGTTCCACTGTCAAAACAAAAAACCAACCTTCCAACACTAAGTCTACACAATCTATTGATTTGGAGTATGACTTGGTTGAGGATTTGAAGAAAATCAGAGCCAACATTTCTATCTATGAACTCCTCAAATTGCCCATGATTCGAGATAAGATGATGCAAGGGGTTTCTTTAAGTAAAATTGGCAAATCTTCCTCCACTCAAAACAATTCTGCTAGTTCCAAAGACAATCCAACGAAATATTCAGTCAACGCCTCGTCCATAGGTAAGAAATCAGATTCCTCAACCCCTCCTTTTCTGCTTACATTTGAAATCTGTAATCACAAAGTACACAACTGTATGATAGATTCAGGGGCTTCGAAAAATGTCATGCCATACTCGATATGCAAAAAAATTAATGCAGTCCCTGTGCCGTGTGATACGAGCATTGTGCAACTTGACTGATCTAATGTAAAGGTAATAGGAAAGTTCAACGATGTTCTGATAAGATTAGCCTCTAACCCTCAGGTTCATTTCATCATTGACATAATTGTTGCAGATATCCCTGAGGCCTACGGCTTATTCCTCAACAGAGATTGGTCTATAAAACTGAAGGGATATTTTGCGACAGACTGGTCACACTTATGGATACCTCATAATGGTCGTCCAAACAAAATCAGAATTGATCGAGAATGTTATATGAAGCAAACGGTCACCGAACTGGATGACTCAAACGAACCAGTGCTATTTACTGATACCATAATGGGCAATTACATGGTTGATTCTTTCTTTGGAAACCTTGAGGTTGATACGTCATCAGTCCAAGATTTGGAACAACAATATGAAGTTTTCCATTTTACACAAGTTCCGGACGAAATTCCAGTTCCAAACACTGCACATTTGGACCTGAATGATGGCCTTTGGTCTCTATACTTTGACGGGTCTAAGTCAAAGGAAGGAGCTGGGGCCGGCTGCCTGTTAATAGGCCCTCAGGGAAAAAGTTATTTTGTTGCTTGTAGGTTGGAATTTGAATGCACCAATAGTATTGTTGAATATGAAGCCCTTATTCAAGGGCTGAAAAAGGCAATTGATCTAGGAGCTAAAGCTTTGGTAGTGTTAGGAGATTCTGAAATTATCGTTAGACAGGTACGTAACACTATACATTGCATTGCTGGACATCTAAGAAATTACCAGACAGATGTGTGGAATTTATTACTATCATTTGAATCTTTTAATATAAATTCTATCCCTCGTTATTTGAATCAGGAAGCAGATATGTTAGCTAACGTTGCTTCAAGGTTAATTCCATCGGAAGGGATGCTTGCTGATTCTTTCTCTGTTGAACTGCTTTTCAGGCCTTCCACACCTGATAACATTGTCAATTGGAGAGTCTTTGACCATGATGAGCAATTAATCAAGTTTTTTACCATGAAGGACACCTTCAAATATGTAGTCATCGATGAAATGACTCATGATGAAGATCTGTACAACTTTGCGGTAATTCATAAACCTTGTTCAATTGAAGAATCTCTTGATCAGGTCAGTACTATTCCTAGATCGGTAATTAAACTTGATAAATTTTATGATTTGAAAGATAAATTTAAAGGTGCAAGGAACTGTAAAACCAACAGCTCTACTATGCAATCTGAAATCATAAATTTAGGCACTGAACACAGTCCTCAATGTGTAAATTTGGGCATTACATGTACTCCCCAGGAAAAAATAGCCTTCATACAACTCTTTAATGAGTTTAAAGACATTTTCGCTTGGACATATGACGATCTCAAGACATTTGATCCAAACATAATGTAACATGTCATCCCCATGAAACATTAGGCTAAACCATTCCAACAAAAATTGAGAAAAATGCACCCTAGCCTAGAACTGACTGTTAAGAAAGAGCTTAACAAACTCCTCACTGCTAGAATAATTTTTCCAGTGTGGCATGCACAGTGGGTGGAAAATCTTGTCCCCGTTAGAAAGAAAAATGGTGATATTAGGTTGTGCGTTGATTTCCAAAATCTAAACAAGGTTTCAGAAAAAGACAATTATCCCATTCCTCCTATGGAAAAGATATTACAACAGGTGTCTGGATCTGAAATGTTCTCACTTTTAGATGGCTTTTCGGGATACAATCAAGTACTAGTATCCAAAACAGATCAGTTGAAAACAACCTTTAGAACCCCTTGGGGAACTTATGCCTACAGGAAAATGTCGTTTGGCTTAATTAATGCTGGAGCAATGTTTCAAAGGGAAATGGATATTGCGTTCAGAGGCCTAATCGGCCAATTTGTCGTCATTTACCTTGACGATATAACTGTCTTTTCAAAAAACAGAGCTGATCATCCAACACATCTTAAGAGGGTTTTTGAACGTTGCATGAAGTATGGGATCTCCCTGAACCCCAAGAAATCCATCTTTGCCGTTACTGAAGGTAAGTTATTGGATTTTGTAGTTTCAAAACAAGGCATTAATATTGGACCTGAACATACCCAAGCTATAGCGCAGATTTCTATGCCTCACTCAAAGAAAACTATGCAATCTTTTCTAGGGAAGATAAATTTTGTGTCCAGGTTTATTCCTGGTTTCACTAAGATTGTCAGGCCACTTCAGAAAATGATTAAGAAAGATGCTGAGTTCAAATGGTCCGCTGAAGAAAAACAGTCCTTTCATGACATATTAAAAGCTATTGCTGAAGCGGCTTAATAAGCCTGGATTTCTCCAGACCATTTATTGTGTATACGTTTGCTTCTGACTCTTCATATGCTGCTATTTTAACATAGAAAAACCAGGAAAATAATGAGGCTCCCATTGCTTTTACGAGTTCCATTTTGAATGGTGTAGAGCTCAATTATCTAGAAGTAGACAAACAAGCATTTGCTGTTTTTAAGTCAGTAAAACATTTTAGGCCTTATCTGCTGAAATCACACACCAAGGTTATTGTGCCATATTCTGCAGTCAGAAATATTTTGGTGCAAAAGGACCTGGGTGAAAAGCGATCCCATTGGGTTACAACACTTCAGGAGTATGACCTGGAAATCAAGCCTTTAAAGATTGTCAGAGGACAGGGACTTTGCAAGTTGGCAGCTGGATCTTCAGATATCTTAGAATCTGATATGTACTTTATTGATGAACATTCTCTCTTCGAAAGGGAAGTTTTTCTGATATCAGCACCATCTGATTCCTAGTATCATGATATTAAGTTTTTTCTATTACATGGAAATGCTCCTGAACATTTGGATTCATGTAGCAAAAGAGATTTGAGATTAAGATCTGCCCCTTATCAGCTGATTGATAATATTTTGTTCACTAAAAATTTCAAAGGGGTCCTCCTTCGTTGCTTAGAAAGAAATGAAGCTAATAGTGTGCTGCCTCAATTACATGCAGGGCCAGCTGGGGGACACTTTGGCGGGGAAACAACTACACATAAGGTACTCAAAGCTAGATATTACTAGCCTACTTTGTTTAGGGATGCATATTCCTTTTCTAGGAAATGTCAGGAGTGTCAGAGGGCAGGTGG
>LPNX011159418.1:102726-134920 GCA_001517045.1 Pseudotsuga menziesii | reverse complement strand
ACAACCAACTGTTACATTTAGTATTAAATAATGGTTAACTGACTGTGGTAGGTGATAAAAATGCCCCACATGTGTGCAATTAATTAAACCATTATTTAATTGAATGTAGAAAGTTAGAACTGAATGTAACTGACTCCTAACTTGGCTTGACTAGTCATCAACTGAAGTTAACTGACCTTGGTTGGTTTCGGCACTCCCAGTTGCTTCCTAAATTGTAGGGATTGATCTAGGAGACTCCTAAACTTATGCAATCAAGTGCAATAAGTGGCAGTGAGCCTCAATTAGTGTTCCCCACACTTTGGTAACTGAAACATGTGCCCCAATTTGGTCAAGTTTAACCAATGGTGCTAATGACTATAAATAGACTGGATGGACTCCCGATTTAGACATGACTCCTGATTTAGACATATGACCAAATTTGTACAAGGGAGGATTAATAATCCTAACACCCCCCCTGAATGCTAACTTGGACAAACTGTGGGCCCTGGTAACTAAGACCATAGGTCACCCATTACATCAAGTAAAATAAAGTAACTGCTTAATACAAGTAACTAGGGCAAAAACCACATGGGAAAAAAGCCCTTCCTCTATCTAAGCAGGTAGAATCAGGTCTCAAGTTTGAAAAACTTGAAAATATGTTGCTGCAATCTTCATCTCTGTGAGGTAGTGAAGCAACATGCATGGTGTGCTGTGCACATGTATTCTGGGGCCTGGCATGTAGACTTCTCCTTTTTCTCCAAAACTGATGATGGAAGGAAGGAGGACTGTAACCTTTGTCTCTTGTTGAATGAAGAGGTGTATGATCATATCCATTCTTCTGAATGTAGGAAGACTGAGCCCTTGCCATATTGCATCTTACAGGAAGTCTATTGCATCTCTCTGAAGGAGGCAAAACAGTATGACATAGCGCAAGAGTCATTTCTTTCTGAGTGTCAGGTGAGTTTTCAGTCATCTTCCTAGCTTCCAGTTTGGAAGTAGGGACTGAATCTAGATCTGAGTCACCCTGAATCTTAATGTCATAAACTAATATAGATGGATCTGCAATACTAGTAGAAGCTGTAAAAGAAGTAGATGCAATGTTTTTACCTTCCCTTGCGGGTGGCTGCTGAGAGTGCACTAGTTCTGAAGGAGGCATGAAATGTGAGAACTCATATGCTCTTGAATCATGATTCGCAATACCCTTTGCTATGATGCTCCCAGTAGAGATATATGTGATCTCCACTGAGTCAGGACCAAATATCACTCGCTTTGGAGATCCAGTATGGGTCATCTGATAGACAGATAACAGGTTTGAAGCTAGTGAGGGAACAAACAACACATCTTTGAACCTTCCATGTTCAAGTTGGATAGAGCCCTTCCCTTTGGTTTGTACTTTACTGTTATTGCCAATCTGAATACTAGGACCATCAAAATACTGAAAGGAAGAGAATGATTCTATGGATGCAGCCATATGGTTGGAAGCTCCAGAATCAATGAGGAAAGCAGGTGTTGATGTGTAGCAAGCTTTCAGTGCATGTCCTTTCTTTGGGTATTCTTCTTCTTCTTCTTTAGAGTCTTCCTTCCTTGTGCTAGCAGGTACAGGAATGTTGTGCCTTTTCAAAAGAAGAGCCATTTCATCAAGTTTTCTTCTCATACAGGAGCTTTCTGAATGGAAGCCCCTTCCACAGTAAGGGCAGAGGATCTTGCCTTTGCTATTCTTCTTGCTTCTCTTCGAACTTGAAGGTTCTTTTGACTGTTCAGACTCATCTCTTTGCTTCCCTCTGTCATTCGATACCTTATCTCCTCTTGCAATAAGAGCTAGATCTTTGGGAGATTGAATGATCCCCATTTGGATCAATTTATCATTTTCAAAAATAAGAGATTGAATGAAATCATTAAGAGTGGGCATCTTCCAATTTGGAGTAGTGAGCCTTACCGTTTGGAAGGTGGATACAAAGACTGAGTAGTCTGAATTGAGCTTAGTGAGAATAGAAAGGATGAGCTGGGTTTCATCCTTCTTCACTTTGCATTGCTTCAACTGATATATCAGGTTCTTGAACTTTGAGAAGAATTCATTTAGAGATTTGAAATCTGATGGATTGAGAGTAATCAGATCATTTTCTAGCTGATGGATCCTCATCTCATCATGCTTATCAAACAAGGAAGCAAGCTTGACCCAAACCTCCTTGGGAGTGTCCAAGTCTTGGATGTGAAATCGAAGATCTACAGAGACTGACTGGTGCATGAGTCCAATGGCTTCATCAAGCCTGTTCATGTATTTAACTTTGTCTTTCTCTGATTCTGGCTCTCCTTCTGTTTCTTCTACAAGTCTGAAGAGATGCTTGGTGCGGAGCAATAATTTCATGTCATCCTTCCACTGGTGATAGTTGAAGGGAGTGAGAGGCTTTATTTGATGAGCCATTTCGAAGTAATAGGAAGAAATGAGCTGCTGTAGCGAATGCAATGAGAAGTAGAGGCTGCTTGTAGCGAATGCTGTAAGAAAACCTGATAACCTGTCACACAATCAAACAAACAAAATGATCCGGTTGGAGATCTGAGGAGGAGAGGAGTCTTGTCCACCGAGGCTCTGATACCATGTAAATTTGAGCATATAGATCTGTAGACATACACACAACTCACAAAGAAGATCTCACAATTTACTCAGCAATTGAAGAATGAAACAATGCAAAAGGCTTGCAGCTGTGAATGCTTTCATTAATCAAAAATTAATTCAGATAATAATTACAATGATGTAAAATGGATTTAATAGCCACAAGCAATTCGAATTGATGACTCTACTTGACTGTAGGTAACCAAGACTTGTCTAAATCACAATTGGAGTTCTAAAACACAACTAACTATTACATTTAGTATTAAATAATGGTTAAATGACTGTGGTAGGTGAGAAAAGCGCCCCACATGTGTGCAATTAATTAAACCATTATTTAACTGAACGTAACTGACTCATAACTTGTCTTGACTAGTCATTAACTGAAGTTAAGGACCCAGTAGTTAACTGTCCTTGTCTAAATCATAACCGGAGTTCTAAAACACAACCAACTGTTACATTTAGTATTAAATATTGGTTAACTGACTGTGGTAGGTGAGAAAAATGCCCCACATGTGTGCAATTAATTAAACCATTATTTAACTAAATGTAGAGAGTTAGAACTGAATGTAACCGATTCCTAACTTGGCTTGACTAGTCATCAACTGAAGTTAACTGACCTTGGTTGGTTTCGGCACTCCCAGTTGCTTCCTAAATTGTAGGGATTGATCTAGGAGACTCCTAAACTTATGCAATCAAGTGCAATAAGTGGCAGTGAGCCTCAATTAGTGTTCCCCACACTTTGGTAACTGAAACATGTGCCCCAATTTGGTCAAGTTTAACCAATGGTGCTAATGACTATAAATAGACTGGATGGACTCCCGATTTAGACATGACTCCTGATTTAGACATATGACCAAATTTGTACAAGGGAGGATTAATAATCCTAACAGGAAGACTTAAGAAAGCAGCGTTACCTCTCCAGCCTGTTATTTTTGAAGTTTCATTTCAACAATGGGGCTTGGACATTGTTGGTCCAATTACACCAGCTTCCTCACAGCAGCACAAATACATTTTGAGAGCCACCGATTATTTCACTAGATGGGTTGAAGACATCCCTTTACGAGTGGTTAACTCAGAACAAGTGATATTCTTCATTGACTCTTTTATTGTCACCAGGTTTGGTGTTCCAGAATCTTTGATTTTTGACAATGCAACCTATTTTTCTTCTGTAAAATTAATAGAATATGCATTGGAAAAGGGCATAAAATTAAAGTATTCATCTAATTATTATTCTCGGGGTAACAGATTAGCTGAATCTTCCAATAAAAATTTAATCAAAATTATGAAACGCACAGTGGTTAATCATCATAGAAATTGGCACAACGCTTTATCAAATGCCCTATGGGCTGACAGGGTGACTCCCAAGGCTGCCATAGGCAACTCTCCCTTTTTCTTGGTATATGAAAAAGAAGCCATCCTGCCTCCTCATCTATTTTTACCCTCTCTACAGCTTTCCCAGTCAGTACAAGAAACACCATGTTCTACCATGGAACATAGAATTAATACCTTGCTTAAGCTGGAAGAAGAAAGAGAGTTAGCCAAAAAGAAGTTTGACCAACATCAGAAGACAGTGAAACGCTGTTTCGATCACAGAAAATCAGCCACTAGGAATCTGGAAGTAGGTGACCTAGTGCTGAAATGGGACAAGGAGCACGAAGACATAGGAAAACGTACTAAGTTCCAATGCCTGTGGTTGGGACCGTTTATCATTGTAGAAAAATTGGGTCCTAGCACATTTAGGTTGTAGACACTAGAGGGAGACATCGAAAACCTTCTAGTGAATGGTCATCTGATCAAAAAATATTTTTGCTGATTCCCATTAAGGGATTATCCTGTATATACCTTGTGTGGTTTTCTCGGTTTGTGGATTTTTGTTTAGTGTGTTTATTGCACTTGTTTGCTTTGAATTTTGTCTCATATCTATTTTCTTTCTATTTTCATAATTTTTGAGAGTGGTCAAGTCATTTGATTTCAGGCTGATGACTTTTCACCAAATCCTGTGGTTGACCTACAAATCATGCATCATGATATTACTATCCTGAAAATGTTGTCATGCTGTTTAACGTCCTGAACAGTGAATGGTTTTGGTCATCTTTCTAGATGTTACCAGAAATTTTTAAAGGCATGTTAATATAAATTAATGAGATGATTTTCTGCAAAGATTTTTCCAAAAGGATTAAGGCAGTATTTGTCAAGGTTATCTATTTAAGTCTTTTACGCCACTCCCTCTCGTGAAGAGAATTAGAGTTGCCTCCCCATCTGCTAAGATAATCTCATTGTAGATTAAACATAACTACAATATGGCCATGGTTGGATTCGAATATTTCTTTAAAATAATCTGAAGGACAGAGGGTCTTATTACAAGCCAGTCTGTTTAGGATCATAGGTTTGCGTTCAGTAACATTGTCGCTACCGGTTACCAAGCTGGGACAATGGCCCTTGGACAAAACACCAAGGGATAAAAGGTCTCATTACGAGCCGGTTTATTTACTGTAATGCATATTGGTGACTGACATGGTTACTACCTAGTTACCAAGCCAGAACCATGGCCTTTAGAAGTACAAAAAAATAAAAAAAATAAAAAAAAGGGAAAAAGAAAAATGATTGTAACGGTTCAACCTAACCAAAATTGTATATCTATAACTGGCAGATGGGATACTGGCATTCTTTGGGCTTTGAAGCAACCCTGTCGAGGCTATAGACACCTACTGGCAGCAGGGCCATGCTTGTGGTATTGAGATTTTATTCTTCCAAAATCAAGCCACTTACTGTTTTACTTCATTTGGACTTATTTTTGTGAGAGACTTGATCTTTATCAAATAAATAATTAAAGGTGTAAATTTCTGGTAATTTTTAGAAATGTGAAATTCCTGAATCTGTTTAAAATGTTAAAATATTGATTTTTGTATAATGGCATATATGATGGATCTAATTCTTCAATTGCACTGTTTCAGGTTGAGAAAACAGAGATAACTGTTCCGCCCAGTCAGTCGCCATCTGTTGTGCCCCTACCCAACAACCTGATAAAAAAAATACAAATTTTATCAAACAAAATGAAATTTTGTTGAATGAAATAATTGAAGTCCTCATTTCAAAATTGTAGAATCTGGAGCTACTGAAACGATGAAATTCCGTGAGCTACTGAAATGGTGAAATTCAAATTGTTTTTTTTATAACCTTGTCAACTATTGCTCATTGACAATATTACTATGTTAAATCATTATTTTGAATACATTTCTATGCTTTTCAACATAGTCTTATCATAAGCCTTGTTTGAGCATTCAGCAATTGGTATGTTTATTTATGTTTTTGGCAAATTGGACAAGGTCCTAGAACATCAAAGACTAAATATTTCTATGTAGGGGTGCCTTATCCTAAGTTCTTCTTTTAAACTTCGGACCATGCTTGATCTTACCATAAGTGTTTAATTTCGATCTTTATAATATACTCCATATCATGACTTATATTCTTGCATGTAAGGTTTGGGATTGGTTTGATGGTTCATGTAATCTCGTATGATCGTTATTTTCGAAGGTTAAGATCATTATACAGTAAGGTCGATATGGTAACGCTCAAGGTCCATCCCCTTTGGTTGTTTCGACTCGCGTCACCATTTGATCCACTTGATTGCATATTGATATGCTATCATTACACTCATACATGACTCTATAAACAACATTCAATTGCAAGTACGTGCTCAGCGTCATGGCTCCATGCTTGTTGAACACCTGTATCTGATGCGATGAGTGGTGTTATTACGATTGGTCCAGATAAATAATGGCAAAACGAGTCTAGTCTGGAGTCTTCACCGTCACTTTCTATTATCTTGGTTGCCTCCTTGCGTGATCATTCTCCTTCGCCCATGCCGGGTTTACAGGGGTCTTGTCTAGGTTTTCTCATGGCGCATTTTGTTTGTGAGAGCGTTGGGTTTCATTGCTTGTGTTTTTTGTTTGGTTTGCATCCTGAATGCTCGCTCTCTAGTTTATTGTCGTGTTTCGATTTGTGGTATCTCTGTTGTGTGCAGCTTCGTGCATTTGCGCTCGCAGCTATGGCTTCGGTGGTTAGGGTTGAACCCAGTGACATGAAACTCCTTGATGCAAACCCTGAGCTCTTAGCCAAGGTTGAAGAAGTCGGATGGTTGCCATTCATTCGCAAGTTTACAGACTCAAATCCTGAGGTGACTAGGTTATTCGCTTTGTTGCTGGCCGATGCTAGGGTTAAGGTGGCCGACCTCCAATTCAGGGTGGACGAGCACTCAGTTGCTCTGGCTACGGGTTTTTCGTTGATAGGTGAACATTGGTTCAAGTACAAGCAGATGGAGGTCACTGAGTGGAGACAGATGCTGAAGAATCCTTGCCAGGATGTGTCCTTTAGAACCAGTGTATCGCGAAAATATTTCAGGAAAGAATGGCGACCGGTTCTAGACGTTATTCACAGGTATGTGACCTGTGAGGGTCGTCTATCCTCTGCTTATGTCTATCACCTCAGGTTGATGGTTGTTTTTTTCGACTTTCATGTTAATTTGCCCTATTATTTAGTTCAGAGTTTGGCCAAGATGTCTTCGTCCATTAAGAAGGGGCCGAAGAACATCGGTCGTAGTCTGTTTCATCATGGCTTGGTTAGGATATTGGTAGAAAGAGAGTTATCTAAACAAAATCCGTCATGGGATGATTTTCTCGAAAAGAATGGTTTCTTGGCATTCTGCCATTGTCAATTCGATTGCCCTAAAGAATGTGTTAGGCATCAACAGCCTTGTCAAGCTCCAGCTTCACCTGTGCACGACCCTATGTCAAACCCTGAACATTGTGTAATACCCAGCGTCCGCGATGATCTTGTTTCTGCTCCTGTGTGTAGTCCTGATACTCCTATGCCTTCCAAGCCTATGAGGAAGTCTTTAAACCTATCCCCTATGACAGTGAAACAGAATGACGATACCTGCAAACAAAAGGGCAAAGGGCCGAATGTTAAGGTTACTGGTAGGTTTACGAGGAGTATGTTAGCCAAGGTTAGTGCTGTTAAGTCTTCCGTGAGCAATAACAAAGACATTGAAACTGTTTTGCTAGATGGCGAGGAAGAGAAATTTGTCTCGCCTAATGATGGCCTTGATATTGACCATGAGCCTATCGTAAAACATGCAGATAATAGTCCTCATGTGTCTGATACAAGTCCCCAGGTTGACCCTGTTGTCGATCCTCCAATTAAGGGCAAGCTTGTTGAAGTGGATTTACCTGGTTCTTATCGAATTGGTGAAGCTGTTCACCCACTCTTTGTTAGTTGTTTGTTGGATAAAATCCATAGATTGGAGATAGAAATAACAGAGATGGTGACACGTAATGGTGTTATCAAAACTGAGAATGTAAGGCTGAAAGAGAAATCTAATTTAGATGATAAGTGTATTCTGCGTCTGAAGAAACATAAGAACAGGTTGATTCGAAGAGTAATGAAACTGCAACGTGAGAATCAGAAAAATGAGGAAAAGATTAGTGAGCTGAACGCTTAGGTTACTCTAATGCAGTTTAAAGGTCATTCACAGAATCCAGCAACCGGGGTGAACATACAGGTGTTTAATGCTCCTGTTAAATCGTAGTTTTTTGGCCACACTCACTATTGTACATATGTTTATAAAATATTTCAGGTTTGAAGTTTGTAATTAAATGCAACAAGTGATAAGGAAGTTATTTTGTGTTTCAGGTATTGTTTTGCATTGTTTGATTGGTTATGTAATTTAGTTTATTTACTCTTGCGTTTGTATTAATTTATTTTTTATTGTGTAGTGCTGCAGATAACTAGGTTGATGCACTTTTCCTGGATTTTGGCGATCGCTCGGAGAATAATGAACAAATCAGTTGCTATCCCAGGTGTCACTACATGACTAGTGTGTTTATCATTTTATGGTTTAGCGTCATAGGTTGAACCTTTTGCAAATCTTGGGATATCGTGACATGAAAAATGACAATTTCATTTGTCATTTTTCTATTTTGGACGAATTTGGTTAAGATTATGATTATGTAGTTTCCTGCTTTCTAGAACTGTCTCCATGTGAGATTGAACATATTTAAGGAGACATGTTTTACTGTAATTGGGGATCAATGGTTGGGAAAAGGGGCTAGACAAGATCGCTTCAAACATTTTCTGTGGCTTAAAACAATTTTTTGTTAGCAGTTGCATCACTTTTTAAGTGGTGATATTTATGAATATATTTGCAGTTTTTATACTAGGAAATGTATTTATAATATCGTTTGATCTTGTCATATCTTTTTCGCATTCTTTATGTTTTTGTCATATTTTCTTTTAAGAAATGTGCAAATGCATTACCTTTTAAACTGTTGATTTATTCTATTTTTATTTGCAAATGTATATCATGTAATAAATATGATGTTGTCATCATAATATATGTGATATATTCGTTCACTGTGTTGTTGTGTTGAATCTCAGAATTTTTTCTGATGAGCTTAGGATTTGCCTTCATAGTAACATTATTTGCAAATTGATTCCAGGGTTACTTCTTTCATGCTCTTGATCAAGATAGGACATTTAGGATAGGTTAATGGTAGTTTTTCTTTATGTATTTTTACAGAAAACCTATTGAATCAGATTGTCACATTTATATTTTGATGAGTTATATTTCAATTTGGTTATTAATGTACATGTGTTCATAGTGTAACTTACGTAAATTCATTGAATCTGTTAATATTTCCTTAATTATTTATTCTTGTATTCATAGATTAATTATTTTATTAGGTTAATTCCAGTTGTTAGTTGTGTAAAATTACCGAACTAATTCAGTAATTATCTTTAACAGTTTGCTGTGTATAGTCATCGGTATACTATAGACTTAGTTAACAAATAGTGGTTTTAATTTTTCTTTTTGAGTCTTTTCCTGTAGCTAGGAGTAGTTTAGGGGAGGAAACGGGGCCTTAATCCCGTCAGAGGCAGCTACCTAATGACTAAGAGCATCTTTGAAAACTTTTGGATTGGGTTGCCTCTTGGTTGACAATTGTGCCAATTTCGGCCTGTCAATAGGAGGATAACCATGATATAAAGACTCAGCTAAAGGAAGCCAAGAGGATAAAAGAAATCTTGAAGAATCAGTTAGAAGAAAATGAGAAAAAAATCCAAAGGCTGGAAATGGAGGTAGTTGGTCACTGAAATAAATGTGAGAAGAATGATACTTTTCTCAAGTTCAAGGATAGTTCAGTTTTCTTAGATAAGATATTGGGTTTCCTAATATATTTGTGTGACAAGACTAGTCTTAGTTACAAGAAGGAGAAAGAAAAATATGAAGATGGCAATTGGTCTCCAAAGATTCCATAAGAAGATCCATCAATGTCCAAAGTTTCTCCTCATGCATCTATACATGACAACAAGGACTTTGGAAATTAAAAAATGCAACAAGGAGTTAGGTCTATTTCTGAAAGAAAGATCATAAGAGGAACAACTACAATATGGAACTAGAGTCCCAGGTATGAAAGTGTATTTAATGGTTATTGTTATTTTTATTCTAAATTTGGTCATAAAGCTGTGGATTGTAGACTCTATTAAAGAAGAAGTGTTGGAAGGCCCAATGAATCAATTAGATGTTAGACATGTAATAAAATTGGACATGTTGCTGCCATAAGTCACACATTGAGATGCTACACATGCAATGGGTTTGTTCAGAAATCCCAAGAATGTGCAAGTCAAAAAAGTTAACCAAGGAGGAGTCCTTCATACACATCAGCAAGAAGAACCAATGAACCTTGGAAGACCAATGCATGAATATTTGAATATTATGAGACAAAGGAGTACATTCAAGGACACTCTTAGGCACAAGGAAATGAATTTGGTCAAAGAAGTATTGGAAGTTCCAATAGCTCAATCAGGTGTTGGACATGTAACGACATTGGTCACATTGCTGCATATTGTCATACGATGAGGTGTTATAGTTACAGTGGTCTTGGGAACAAAGTTCAAGATTGTTGGAGTACATAGAAACAACCCTTGAGAAGTTTCCTAAATAGATCATTAAGGAAAGCTAGTATAGATGAAGGAACAAATGCTGAAAGGAAAGATGCCAAGAAGCAAGTATGGATGAAGAAGATCAACCAGTTATAGATAAGAGAGGTTAATCAGTGCAAGAAGGATGGTTTCCATATGTCAAGCCAAGTGTAAGGTCTCTCAAATACCTTAGCACACCTTGAGTTCATGAGGCTAGAGGATGAACTCAAAAAAGAAAGGTTGGCTACTACATGCATACATATAGGTCCTATGATTGTGCATATTGATAGGGGGAGAAATGATCAGTGATTTTAGATGTAGATATGTGGACATGATTTTCCATTAATTCCAAAGGGGGAGAGATGAAGACAAAAGGGGAGCATGCTCACAAGGGGAGCATGAGTTCTTGTCATCAATGAAAAAGGGGGATATTGTCGATGAAATTGTCATTGATTCCAACATGGACTTGTAATGGCCCCATAGGTTGTCATTGATGCCACCAAGTCTCACTTGCAGTGCCTTGGACCCCTTATAGAGAGGGTTTGTGCCTTGAAGCACCTTGTACCTAGTTGATAAGGTCCATGTACCCATAAGGCTGGATCTTATAGCCACCACCTTGTTGAAGATGATGAAGACCCTACTGATGAAATTGTCATTGATTCCAACATGGACTTGTAATGGCCCCATAGGTTGTCATTGATGCCACCAAGTCTCACTTGTAGTGCCTTGGAACCCTTACAGAGAGGGTTTGTTCCTTGAAGCACCTTGTACCTAGTTTATAAGGTCCATGTACCCACAAGGATGGATCTTGTAGCCACCACCTTGTTGAAGATGATGAAGACCCTACTGATGGCATTGAAGACCATGGAGATGGTGCTGAATCCTTTTTGGATGATGGTGAAGCCCTAGATGGGTTGGAGAAGCATTAATGACCCATTATGTGGGAATTCATGCTTTGATGGTGTCATGGTAGCCTATGAGAAGGTCTATAAACCCCACAGGTGATGGCATGATGGATCGTGACCATTATCGATCTCTTGGTGTGGTTGAGGTAGTTGAAGAAGCCTATGAATCCCCTTTATTGATGAAGAATATTTGAAGAATCCTTTGGACCCTCATTTGATGGCTTAATGTTCCTTAAAGGTGATGATGTGGTGATTAACACGGGGGATTGACCTTGTTGAGAAATATCTTATCATGTTCATTCATAAAGGGGAGTTTTTAATTGTGAAGAATAAGGTTAATATATTGTAGGTATTCAGGGCCAGGGAATAGGGAATGAGGGGTTTATAGGTATTATGGGGGTATAAAAATGCGTTTCTAATAAAACTAAGGAATATATTGTAAAAATAGGGGCTTTTTAATTGGAAATGTGTATTGGGAGGAGGGATCAATGAAACGATTTTTGTAAGTAATTATCAATATCTAGTGAAATTAGGGGTATTCTTTAATATTCTATAAACAAAGGTGCTATGACATGGTTTCACTAAGTGAATACCCCGTGGTCATTAATGAATTGATGAAGACTTTGAAACTTTAATGAAGATCTTGATGCTCGTGTACCTTGTTGGTGTCATGGAACGCTTGGAGATGGTCATTATGCATGAGAAGGTTTGGCACCTACATAAATGGAGACATGGTGACCCTTGGACACTATATGATCATTGATGGTGCATTTGGAAATGATTTGGGTATTGGAATCCATGCATATGGTGGTTTGTAAGCCCATGATTGTTGGAGCATTTGAGAAGATGGAATATTTGGTCATGAATCCCTAATCACTTGGAGATGGAGTCCTATGTGATGGGATTAAAGTCCATGGAAAGTATCTTGTTTAATTATTATATGATATCTTTGAAAAATTCCTTGAAACCCTTGCATTTGGTGCCTTATGTTGTGAACCCACACACTTAGTAGCTTGTTGATGGTGATGTATGTTCCTCTTTGTAGTTATATGGATATTGGGATTTATATGGAGGTATATCCCATGGATTTTACTTGATATGTTGAAGAAGACTTTGAAACTCTTGTAATTGATGGTATGGTCTTTGGCACCCTCATGTGTGCGGTCTTTGACGTCCTGAACATATTGAAGAATTTAATTGTTTTAGACTAAGAACTTGCAAATAAACCCATCATAGGTAGATATTCCTTGTCAATCCATTTCCGTTGATATGTGGAGCATCTTGTAACTCCTTATGGTTGAAGAGATATGATTTTTTGAAGTTGGTGCACCCCACCTTTTTGGGTCATCCGACCAAACAAAATAGAATATAATTATTTGTAATTTTGAATTTCATGTTAGCCCAGTATGAGGTACCAAATTTCCTCCACAACCTATATAAATAGAATATCAAACATTTCATTTTTTCATCATCAATTCTCTCAGTATTTTCACAACCCTTGGAGAAAAGTGTGAAACTTTGTGGAGGAGAAATTTATGAGAATCTTCACTAAAATTGACATAACTTTATCATATAGAATCAGAATTACAAAATTATTGGCTCATTGTAAAACTTGTTACAGGAACTATGTGGTGACATGATATAGATCTTATTTTGTTTTTTCTATTGTTTCTTCATCTTGTGATATTTAAAAAGGCATGGCTCATTCTTTTGGGTTTCTCTTGTGATGGCACATGTCTCTCATGGATAGAGTTCATATTTTATCTTAGTATGTGAACCTATATATTGGTATATACATTTGGATTCATTAAGGAAGATATGATGATGATGTTGCATACGTTTATGCTATTATATGATACACTTTATGATGATAATACATGTGATAATGATGTACACTCTATGATGTTGATGCACTCCTATACAATATGATCTACCTTCATACCATAGTGTGATGAAGCTCTCCTATGCACTATATTGTATACTTGGTGATGATGATGCATAAACGATGCACACTGAGATGCTGATGATCATGATGTATATTTGATGTTGAGGATGCATACCTTATGACGATGATGCATACCCTATGACGATAATGCATACCTATGATGATGATGCATGATGATGTATGTCTTCTGTTTAGTAAAAGAAGAGAATAATTACTTGTTTGGTAATTGTCTATGATGAGGTGTACAATGATGTGTACATGATAATATTGACCAGCTTGAACAACAGTATTAATGAGGAAAAATAAATGACCAACAATGATGAGCAACTATGATGAGCATCAATATTGAGCAACAATGGTGAGCAGATTGACCAGATATTGATGAGAAGCTTGACCAGAGATTGATGAGCAGTGTTGACCAGTAGAGTGATGACCAGAGATTGATGTGCTAAGCAGAGGTTGGATGTGTAGTAGAGCCATATGATTGTTTGTAAGAATAATCTTGCACTTGAGGATTAGACTCCTCAAACCCTTCTTAGTTGGAGCTAAGAAAACCAAGATGGGTCCTTTTATGAGAGTTGGCGCTCTTTTCATCAGTTGGTGCATATTGTAATCGAGAAGATTACTTTCTTCCATGTAAAATAAATAAAGATCAAAATTCCATATATTCTTGTGTCTCTTTTGATGTGATGTTGTGCTTATGACTCATGATGAACTTGACTATGCAATTGATGACATAATGATTGATATACTTTGCTTGATTAAAAGAAGGTAAAAAATTTATTATTTCTCTCACACTAATTCACCCCCCTCTTAGTGTGGCCATTGTGTCCAACAGTACCAACGAAACCATTGAAGGGATTCATGTTCCAAATGAAAGGATGCAAGTGGGACTTTGTTGGAATCAAAATTGTTATGCAGACTAAAATATTGTTGTCCATTGTATATCCATCCAATTGGATCATAACCATTGAAGTAAGGAAACAACGAAAATTACTAGAAGAAGAGAACCCAGTGTTTGTCAAAGACTATGGTTGTCGTCTATTGTTCATGGCTAAATGTTGAAGATGGAGGATGATAATGTTTTCATCCATATCTTGGATTTTGGTCTTGAGAGTGACAAGTGCGTCTCCATTTTTTGTTTGTTTTCTCCTGCGTGGGTGACAACCATAATCATGATTTTTTTTTGGAATGGGTAGAAAAACAAAAACAAACTTTTTTTAAGAAAATAAAAAATTGGAGTTGGGAAAAAATATGATCGGAAATTGGGGCTTGACTAGGTTTTGGACACTTTATGAGAGACACGGAGGCATAAAATGGGGATTTTAGAAATGGGGTGAAATAATTGGAAAATTTTTTAAAGAGGGAAAATGAAGAAGAAATGGGAAATGAATCCCCGTTGGCTAAATTTGAAGGTGATTGGGTGAGAATTGAAGAAGTTATGGAAAGCCTTAAAAAAAAATGTGGGATTTTTGGCTTCAGAAAGTGGAATTTGGGATAGGTTCCTCAAGGAATAAATATGAAGAATGGAATTGCAGGGGTTCTATACTAGAACTTCTAGTGAATTTTCAATGGAAACAAAGATAAAGCAAAGAAGATATGGTGAAAAAAATAGAAATTTATACTCTTTTTTGGTGGAATTGACCTGTGACGACTCTGGATAGATGCAATCTGCTATATATCAAATGAAAATAGATATGGACCCTAGGTATGTTTGGATTCCTAAAGGTTTAGGGGGTTCACTCTGCCACCAATGTTGTCTAATGACTTGTGTATTGGGGAAACACCCCTCACTCCAAGACCCATGTAAAACTTATAACCTCTTTACAACAAAAGAAAACTCTTGATTTACCTCACAGGTGGGAACTAGTCAATTAGTTAGGGGTCATTTCCCTTTTCATTGGAAGGTCCTCTCACTATCCATCTACTTTGGGTTCATGTGGTACTCCTCACAATGAGTTTTAGTGTTATGCCCAAGTACTTCCCACAGTTAAGAAGATAGGGGTTATTCCCTGATCCAAACTTGCAATTGAAATGAACAATATAGATGTAAAGAAGAATAACTACTGCAATAATCACATTTTTGGGAAGCCACCGCAAAAAAAACAAATTGGCATAAATTACACCTAGTGAGCCCAAAAAAGTGCTCTGATACCATATAAGAGAAACCTCATGAAATAAATAATGAAAATGCACGATATAACAGAAATAACAAAACATATAAGGAATTTATTAATTGCAAGCCACTTTGAGGGGGAAACCTGCTTTGAGGAATCTCAACACAAATAACTCGTGGATGCCTTCATTGGCCTTAACACGTACTTATATACTAAGTCTAATCTAAACAACTATTACTCCCCATGAATTTGGGATAATACAATATACTCATGCGACACCGTACAAAGCATATGCGTCCAACAACAATATACTAAGAAAGTAAAGAGAAGGTTTGAAACAAGTTCCTAACACCCTTAGTCATAGATTGAGAACCCCTGATCCCTCACTTAATGATACACATCCAACCAACATCATCCACATCAGAATAACACACACACAAACTCCATCCTCCATCCATCCAAATCCCCAAAGACTCTACCCTAAAGAAATCATCAAGCAAGAATCCCCTTCCCATTCTCCTTCCTCATATTTGAGTTTTTACAAGCTCCCCTAAGGGTGGACACATGTCCACATGCAATATTTTCCCATGCGGATATCATAAAAATAGATAAATAGATCATAATTATATTTTTTATTATTTTCCTTTTTAACCCCTTATTTAACCCAAACATGATTTTATTAATCTTAATCTTGTCAAGTTATATATCTTTTCTTACGAATCCCTTACATTTGTAATATCATTAATATAACCTCCATAGTCTAATACTAATGTGGAGGAACTACTTGTGTGACCATTATAAGTATGTCCACGCCTTCACTATAACCTCATCATGCCCCCTGGAACTAATGCAATGAGTGATAGAGGGAATTACATAATTCCCCCCTTCAAAGGAGTTCATCCCAAATTTATTGTTATAGTATTCCTAACTATAAAATTTCCCCTTCCTCCCTTACCTTATCCCATAATCATACCATCCAATCAACCTCCAAAGACCTGCAATACTATAGATGGTCTCACTCACCATGGCATGGGCCCTCTATTGCAACTAGTATAAGGGTCACCCAGCATGGTGTGATTGCAACAGGGATTAGAAATATCATCCTAGATATGAGAATTTGCAAGCATGCTCCTTGTTATTTTTTATGTTTCGAAATCATGAGAAGGATTAAGTCCTTTTGGTATTTTCTAGGCTATATACCCCAAGACCTCTTCTAAAGCCACCTGGAATCTATCCTTTTACATTAACCTACATATTCTAAGCATCTTGAAAGTTTGGGCCAAACTTTTCCACAACTCCTTGACTGGAAATCAACCCTAGCCATAGAAATTCCTTCTCCATATGTCTCCCCTTGTTGAGATACCTCAAGCCATAGAATTTTGGAAACTGTATCAAAGAAAGGAACTACCGACAAAGTATTACTGAGTGAGTTGGTTTCCTATCCCATAGCTCCCTTGTGGTTATGGGTTCCCACGATATCGTGGCTTTTAGAATGAACTTGCCTTAAAGGCCCTCGAGTGGAATTCCTGTAACACTTCTCACTCACAATCAGTCAATCATTAATCACCATGAATCAAGTCCATATACATTACAACATTCCTTCATAAACATCATGAACAAGTCCAATTCAATTATTTCATCAAATCATGTGATCACTAAGAGTATTAATGAACTTCATGCTATCACGTGCCATCATGAAAACATAATGTTGTCACCATGAATATGAAGGAACCACATGCTACTACATGACATCATGAAAATGTAACATCGCCACCATGAATATGAAATAATTGCATGCTACTACATGTCATCATGAAAAGATAACACCATCACCGTGATTATGAAATAATCACATGATATCACATGCCATTATAAGATTGTAACATCATGAGAACATTGAACTCTATTATCATCATGGGTTATCATCATCATTACAACATGATCATCATGATACTATTGTTAGGAATAGAAGAGAGAAACATAACATCGTCATCAAAATAACATGATCATATTATCTTAACAACATAATAACATCATGAATATTAAGGGCCTATTTTACATCAATACACATCAAATAGTAATCTCATGAATATTAATGAATTATACCAAGATATCACATGAAAGAACATCACCACAACATCATCATCACTATATGAACCCGTGTATCATAAGGAACATAAATCCAGCTACACACCATGGTATCACATGATCATTGTAAACAAAAACAACAAAACAAAATCTCATGTTGTATGTATGACAACTAAATAATGAAATCTTATTGTCCGAGGGCCAAGGAGATTCTAAAAAGTGTTAATATGACTTCATGTACAATGATATCTCTAGAAATTGATAAGGTCATTTATATTGGGAAAAAGGGATGCAAAGTGGGTATGAGGGACATTTAGAGGCAAAATGACCTATCTTACCACATTCAAAACACATGAAAGGAAGCTTACCTTTTTATTTTCCATGACCCTTATGAAGTTTCTTTGCGAAGTTAGCTTCTTCGACATCAGACTCATTAGAAGCATTCTTTTTGGAATCTTTCTTTCTACATTTTTTCTTATTCGACACCTTGAATGTTGCTTCCCTTCTTGTAGGATATTCCTTTTAAGTTCCCATTTCATAGGCAGTCAGCACTTCATCGATATTATCTATTGACATTGTGTCAATATCCTTTATATCTTCCAGAACTCCTAATTTAGATTCAAATCTCATAGGAAAATATATTATCATCTTTTGTACTATTGCTTCTTTAGGAACTATTTTTCAAGATCTCTAAGGGTGTTGACAATTTCATCTACACAAAAGGTAGGATACAATGTTCTCATCCTCCTTCATTTCAAGGCTGCCAAACTAACCTGTATAAGTTTGTAACTTTATCTTTTTCATAGTGAAATATCCTTTATAAATGTTATGGAGCTTGTCCCATATTGTTTTTTATGAGATGCATTCTAATAACCTTCATAAATTTTGAATACGCTAGACTACTTACTATTGCATTTTTTCTCTTGCATTACATTCATATAGTTTTTATCAGCGACATCAGTTGGAGGAGTCTATGGAACTTTGTAACCATTTAAAACCACTATTCGAATATCAGTTCCAAGTGACTATAGGAAACCCTCCATTCTTATACTCAATAATGTATAATTGGACCCATCGAATCGTGGTTCTCAGTTTGTAGAGAGGCCTTTCTCTTTGTCCACATCTACATAAAAATCTAGATTTCACGATGATATTCCTTCCAGTGATTAAGTTGTTTATGAAGGAAACCCACTCTGATACCAATTGTTGGACCCTAGATGATATTAAGAGGGGGGTGTGAATTAGTATCCTACACTTTTTTTATCCTTTCAAACACTTGTTATGTCATGCAATATTTTATTAACATATAATACATATATCATAACAAGTTTAACACAAAGAACATTGTGCAAAGAATATATAATGAAATCTTATATATACATAATCTTCTTGTTACAAGTAATGTTGGGAGACACTAATATCCAAAAACAATGTGAACACCAACTCATCGGTTTTGATGACATCAATCAAATAGGATCACAAAAATCTTGCAAGCACCAACTTGTTGTTTTATAGGAACCAACCTGTGAGGACAACAATCCTCCTATGAGCATCAACTTGCGCAGTCAAGAACCAACCTAATTTGTTAAGCACCAACCTGTGGAAGACACCAATATTCTCTCCTTACCCCTTCTTGCTGCCCATATATAAATTTTATAATGAATACCTAAATCACAATCAACTTTGCATTCTCTGCTCTTCTTCTCTGTACTGCACAAATTTATGAATATACAGTTTTTCACACTTTCTCTATTTTGCACAATTTTCTAAACATACCGAACTACAAACATTCATGGTATCCTACAATACATATGTTTCTTACTAAAATGATCCTTGGGCCCTGTTCACAAATGATTCATGTATATATATATATATATATGTGGAACTCTTCCTTGCATATTTGTCTGAATCTATGACTACTCCTTATATTTCATCATTTATGACTTTCTCACACAATTCCTCAATTGACTCTATAATTGATTTCCCTGAGAATTTCATCTGACCCTGAAGCTTGCAATTTCAGTGTATATTCATATGCATTTTCAATCTTACCAAATCACTTCAATCTCTTTCTTATTTATATTGATCTTGCTTGAATAATATGTCCATAAGTTAAGGTTTCTCTAAGTCGGTGACACCCCTTCTCCCTTGCTTCTTGGTAAAGCTTTACATCCCTCTTCTTCTTTCGTTTGTGTACACTTTTAGAAGTTCCATGATCTAGTGGGATTTGTACATTGGAGTTCCATATTTTGGCGGGTCTTGCGCACATATTCTTTATATACTTCTTCAAACTGGAACTGCAACAAATATTTTCTATATACTTATTCAAAATGGCACTAAGACTTAAATTTCATTACCAATTACAACAATCCATTTGACATAAATGACAACACATGGATCGAAATAATCCCCCTTTGGCATTGATGTCAACATCAAGTAAAGCTGAGCTTCCAAATTTGCATGTTGGCTTCTTCATTGAAGTCTTGTATTGTGCAATCTTGTTTGCAAATTTACTTGCTACTCTCTTCCCCTTTGATATCAATGGCAAGAGATTATTCAATTATCTACAAATATGTATCCTCTCCCTATCATTTGATCCTTTTTTTGCTCTTCTACAATCCTCTGGATTCATTGCATATTCAAATATATCCTTGCATAAATCCCATACCCCCTCTGTGTAGTTGCAGGTATTCCCCCTGAATACATGCTTATATTCAAGTATCATTGTTTCTTTTTTGTGTCAATTACTTCTGATTTGGTTTTGCGCAAATATCACACTCCCATGTATGGCTGCAAGTTCTCCCCCTGAATTTATGTAGAATTCTATTGAAATTATTTCATATTGTGTTGAAATCACCATTCTTCCTTTCTGCATCATACTAGAATCTCACATTGTCGCACATGTCTCTATCTGACACCAATATTTGTAATAAATTGATGTGATTGAAAAATCTGCGCCTTCATGCATCATTACATATGACACCTAATAACATACTTCATCCTTCAAGAAGAGAGAGAATATGTCATTAATTCAATCTTACGGAGCAATCAATTCAGTCTCCCCTTTTTATCCTTTCAAATATCCCACAAGTTTTACAATTAAACCATTTATGAAACTCTATTCACAACTTTTACTAAATTTAGCTATTACATTTGAAACACGCCAAGTTCATCTGACTGTTGTTCCTAGTGACCAATTATCCCATTCATTTAGTCATCAACCATTCCTCAAACCATTAGCCAATTCAGTGTTTATTCATGTGTTGTCATTGATGTCAAAGAGATTGTTGTACTTGGTAATGGCATTGAAGTCTTATTGCCAGTTTGAAGAAGTGTAGAAATTGAGGTTCTAATACCATGTGTAAACACATGAAAAAGATCTAGATATAAGATATTGCTCACAAGCATGCACAATAAAAATAGAGAGAGGAATAATGAGACCGAACACAAGACAAGTGAAGAATTATATTTGATTGATTATTGCATTGGTAATACATCCTTCTAAAGGAAAATAGATTTGCTCGGAGACAACTCATACTAGCTCATAAAGTAGGCTTATGAAATATGATAAACCCACATAGGTGACTAAAGAACTTTCCAAATATGTCAAGGATCTCACGAATTGGATAAATCATGAGTGAGTGATGGAAAGTATTTCTAATCATGGAATACAGAGAGAAAATCATGGAGGATGATTTGGTCACAAAAGATTCCAATTTCCAAGTTTGCTAGCTTTACCTTATCCATTGAAAGGCAGGAATAAAGTTGTATAAGGCAGGGCATGAAGGTGCAATTTCTATTTTAGGTAGTAAATAAAGTGGACATAATCCAACCATAATCAATATAAATTTTTTCTTGGGGTAAATATGGTAAGTATTGACCAAGTGGTGCAAGTGGAGGCCAACTACCTAGTTTAGAATATAGGAAATTAACCAAAAATGATTGATTATTTTCATCCTAAGTATGGAGTGGGTTTATAATATTCTAACACCCCCTCTTTGAGCATGAATTTATAATGGAGTATCTAAAATAATAACATAAATATAGTTTCATATCGGGCCCAACAACAAGTCTATGGTCACCCTTTACAATTATTTTTGTCCAGAAAAAATGACGAAAGAGGAAAAACCACATGGGGAAAATCCTCCCTCAAGAAAAGAAAAGGCACAATATGAACACCATGTACTCATTATGTATTTTTCTTCACTTGAATGAGCTTACTGAACTCCTCCTAGTGGAATAACTTGATGAACAAGTTGTTAACGCCATGATCACGCGCCAAAGTGTAGTATCTACAAGAAGGAAGAGGAGAGGCTACTTATATCTCATCATATGATGAAGGAGGAGTATTATCTGAATGATTCTTTCTGCCAACATACTCTGATATGAAAACATAATTTGAAAAGGAAAAGAGATACATGCATACTCCTTCCCAAAAAGTAAAAAAATCAATACAATCAATTCCTTGTATAGCTGCAAAATGGTGGAATGGACCATGTATCTTCCTTTCAAACTATTGTAGCCCTTCCTAATTCTAAAATGAGGTCAAAGATACTCTGAAATATGCTAAATATCATCATATGGAGCAGCAAAGACCAAATGTATAGTGTCTCCATGAGGATATAGAGCCATAGTAGGAAAGTGATGAGCAACTGGGTAAAACTGATGGATGTGTAAATTTGAATGATAAGGGAATTGGAATATAAAACATATAAAAAAAATGTGTAACATAATTCAAAGGATGGATAATTTCATAAATAACCAAATAGTGAAAAATATACAAGACTTGAAACCAACAAAAATAAGTAACACTGCATAGGAATCCAATAAAGAATCAACTAGTGAACTTGGGGCTTGTATAGTCTTAGGAGTATTCAAAGGATGGGTAAGGGGTATGGATGATTTCATAACCTGCATATAATCATGAAAACTTACGTATAAATCAGATTCATAGTCATTTGAGTGGAGTGATTAAGAGTTAGATAAATACAAGTTAGGATCTACTGAAAAAACAAAATCATTGTGAGATGGATCTAGTGGACTGATATGTGGTTTACCCTAGAAATACACTGAGATTTATGATTCTGATATATCAGAAAATGAATCTATATCATATATTTGAGAAAAGGATTTAACTATGGCACTCGAGGAATAGTTGATATTACCTTGGGACTGTGCACTGTGACAATGTTCTGAGGATTCAACAAGCTTCTCTAGTTCATATGGTACATCAATGTTATCATTCTCAAGAAACTGAGACATGATGTCTATCTTCTTCTTGAAACATTTCTTCTCAGCATGAAAACCCTTGATGCAATAATAACAATTGGATGTGCTCCATTTCTTTTTGAATTTATTCATGGAATTTGAACCTTTATCAATAGGTTTTGAACCTTCATCTTCATCATCCGACTTTGGATTCTTCTCTTTTGCTATTTTTATTTCTATTTTGACTTTGCATAATTATTTCCTTGAACTAGAAGAGAATATGGATCCATTTATCTTTCTATTTATCTTTGCCCCATATGGATCAATTTATCTTGCTATTTTGTCAGTGAATTAAATAATGTACTCAAAGAAGACATTTTCCAATTAGAAATAGCAAGCCTAGTACCATGAAAAGTTGACCAAAAACCTAAGTATTCTGAACCTAATTTTGATAGGATGGAAAGAATCAATTGATATTACTTCTTCTCAATCCCACATTGTTTGGGAAATAGAACAAGTGTCTTGAATTTTTTGAAGAACCCTTCAATGGATTCAAAATTGTTTGGGCTCAATGAGAATAACTCATTCTCTAATTGATGCGCTCTTATCTCATCTTGTACTCCAAAGAGAGACTCAAGTTTGGTCCATATTTGGTTTAGAGTGGGCATAACATCAAGATGAAAAAGAAGATCAAGAGAAATTGAGAGATAAATAAATCCACAAGCTTCATCCAACCTATTATGCCACTTATCTTTCTCAACAATAGCATTTGTCTCATTCTCTAAAGCCAAAGAAACTCTATAGAGTCCCTTACTACACAACAGAATGCCAATTTTGGCCTTCCATTCATGATAGTTGAAGGGAGTTAGGATCATATACGAAGAGGAATCCACTCTCCTAGAAATTATCTATGTAACTTGAACACATATTAACTAGGATAAATACTTGTAAGCTCAATTCAAGCTCTTCTTTATAGAGGGATAGGATGTTGGATGTGCTCTGATGTAGAGTATTGATAGCTCCT
The DNA here is from genome assembly GCA_001517045.1 of Pseudotsuga menziesii. Taxonomy (NCBI): domain Eukaryota; kingdom Viridiplantae; phylum Streptophyta; class Pinopsida; order Pinales; family Pinaceae; genus Pseudotsuga; species Pseudotsuga menziesii. The sequence goes on along the minus strand of LPNX011159418.1, from coordinate 111,066 downwards.
TAACTAACTTGAAAATATGAAATATATGATATAATGTAGAGCTTTATAGATTGATAAACCTCAAGATATGATACCATGTAGAAATTGAGGCTCTAATACCACGTGGAAACATAGGATAAAGATCTACCTACAAAACATTTCTCACAAGCATGCATAAGAAAAATAGAGAGATGAATAATGAGATTGAACACAAGAGAAGTGAAGAATGATAATTGATTGAATATTAAATTGGTAATACATCCTTATAAAGGAAAATAGATTTTCTAGGAGACAACTTATGCTAGCTCATAAACCAGACTTACTAAATATGATAAACCCCCATAGGTGACTAAAGCACTTTCCAAATCTGTCAAGGAGCTCATGAATTGGATAAAGAATTAGTGAGTGATTATGAGTGATGGAAATATTTATAATAATGGAATCTATAGAGATAATCATGGAGGATGAGTTGGTCACAAAATATTCCAATTTCTAAGTTTGATCAGCTTTACCTTATCCACTAAAAGGAAGGAATAATGTTGTCTCAGGCATGAAGGAATAAAGCTATCTAAGGAATATAGGAAGGCACAATTTCTATTCTCGGAAGTCAATACATTTGGAAGAATCTAACCAGAATCAGTATAAAGACACTCGTTGGGTCAATATGGCAAGTATTGACCAAGTGGTGCAAGTGGAGGCCAACTACCTAGTATAGAATATAGGAAATTAACTAGAAATGATTAATTATTTTTATCCTAAGTATGGAGTCGGTTTATAATATTATAACAAGAATTATATATAAAATATGTACACAATGGAAGTTTGAACAAGTATATAAATAATATGTGTGCAAGACCCAAAAAATTATGGCACTCTAGTGCACAAATCCCACTAGATAATAGAACTTCTAAAATTTCACGCTGACGAAAGAATAAGAGGGGTGGTTAGATTGACTAAGAAACAAGGAATAAGGGGTTCCACTGAATTAGAGAAATACTAACTTGTCGACACATTATTTGAGCAAGATTAGTATAGATAAGCGAGAGATTGAAGTGTTTTGGTATGCTTGGAAGTGTCAATGAAGTAATACACTAAAATCACAAGATTTAGGGTTAGAAGAAAAGCATACGGAATCAATCACATAATGAATTAAGGAAGTGTGTGAGAAAATAATAAATGATGAAATACAAGGAGTAGTCACACATTCACACAGATATTCAAGGAGAAGCTTCATACATATATAAAATAACCATTTGCAAAGAGATCCCAATGAGAATTTGAGTAAGAAGCATTTATACTGAAGGATACCCAGAATGTTTTCAGTTTAGTATGTTTAGAAAATTCAACATAATAGAGAAAGTGTGAAAAATGTATATTCAACCATTTGTGCAGTAGAAAGAAAGTAGAGCAAAGAACACATATTTGATTGTGATCAATGTATTCATTACCAAATTTATATCTAGGTGGTAGAAAGTGGCAAGTAGAGAAGATTGGTGTCTTCCACAAGTTGGTTCCTGACAAATTAGGTTGGTGCTTGCTTATATGAGTTAGTGATCATAGGAGGATTGGTGTCCTCACAGGTTGGTGTATGTAAAACAGCAGTTTGGTTCTTGCAAGGGTTTGGTGATATTGTTTGATTGGTGTTAGCAAAACCACTGAGTTGGTGCTCATATTTGTGTTGGAGATTGGTGTCTCCCAATATTATGTGGAAGAACAAGATTATGTATATATAAGATTTCATTTATATTCTTTGCGCAATTTTATTTATGTTAAATTGCTTACAATATATGGTTTATATATTAATAAAATATTGGATGACATAACACTGTGTTTGAAAGGATAAAAAAGTGTAGGATACTAATTCACTGCCCCCCCTCTCAGTATCATTTGGGGTCCAACAATGAGAATCAAAGTGGGTTTCCTTTAGAAACAAGTTAATCACTAGAAGGAATATCATCATGCAATCTAGATTTATGCATAGATATGGACAGACATGAAAGCCTCTTCAAAAATTGAACTTCATGATTCGATGGGTCAAATTATGTGTTATGGAGTATATGAAAGGATATTTTCCTACAATCACTTCGAAATAATATTTTGCTAGCAGTTGTAAATGGATACAAAGTTGCATATACTCCTCAAACTGATGCCACTGATAAAAAAATGTATGAATATAATGCAAGAGCCAAAAATGAAATACTAAGTGGTCTAGAAGATTCATAATTTACAAAGGTTGTGCAATGTAGATACACAAAATAAATATGGGAAAAGATCCATAGAATTTATAAAGGAGATGTCCCAGTGAAAAAGGAAAAGTTACAAACTTACATATGTCAGTTTGAGAGCCTTAAAATGAAGGAGTATTAGAATATTGCATCCTAATTTCTTCCCGTAGATGAAATTGTCAACACCCTCAAAGCTCTTGGGGAAATAGTTCCTAAAGAAGAAATTGTACAAAATGTGTTGAGATCTATTCCTATATGGTTTTACTTTGAAGTATTAGTTATAGAAGATAGACAGGATCTTGACATAGTGACAATGGATGAGATACATGGATTACTTACTACCTATGAAATGAGGACTTAAAATGAAGATCCTACAAGAAGGGAATTAACATTCAAGATGTCCAAGAACACAAAAGGTAGTAAGCAATATTCCAACAAGAATGATTATGATGAGTCTGATTTTGAATAAGCTAAATTCTTGAAGAAACTTCAGCAAGGTTGTGGAAAATACAAAGGTAAGCTTCCTCTCAAGTGCTTTGAATGTAGTAAGATAGGTTATTTTTCCTCTAAATTTCCCTATAAAGAAAATAGAGATAGTGATGATGAGGAGAACCATGAGAAAAACAAAAAAATGAACATAGGAAGTATAAATGAAAATCATAAAATATTTGGAAAGCAAAAGAAAAGAATTTAATCTAAAGAGGATAGTAGTTCAACAGATAAAGATGACAATGATGACGATTGAAAAGAATTTTTTTTTATCGTAATACAAGATGAGAACTCTGAAGATGAAGAAAATGTTGAAATAGACTTTGAAGGAGAACTTATAAATTCTTTTCAATATTTGAAAATCTCAATAAAGAGGAAAAGAAATTTAAAGGACCAACTATTGAAGTATGAAGATAAGGTAGAAAAATCCAAAGGACTAGAAGAGGATTTGGTTGGAAAGTTAAAAGAGAAAGAAAAAAAGTGCGAGGAACTAGAGAAGGAAATTATTTCCTTAAAGAAGGAAATACAAAAGGCAAGCACTCATTTTGACTATCAACAAAAGTTTGGAAGGAACTCTAAGGTGTTGGACGAAATAATTAGTAATCAAAGATCAATCCCAGATAGGTTTGGGTTAATATATGAATCATACAACAATGGTAAAATTATAGTCCAATTACACCTACCCATGAAGCAGATACAAGGATATTTGCATATGTACTTAAGAGTCTTGTCAAAGAGAAATAAAATAGAAAGAGTGACCAACACTATTCCCATGTCAACAAAGGAGTTGCATAGTCAATAAGACCTCTCATTTCCAATTATCAAACTATCTTTCTAGGTCATTGCTATTTTTGACATAATTTTGGTCATAAGGACACACATTGCAAGGCATTGGAAAACAACAATTTTGAGAGAAATAGAAGACCTCTCAAAAGCTTTAGAACCGACAACTTGTGTTCAGTATATAGTTGTCATTGATGTCAAAGGTGTTCACGAATGACAAAGGAATCCAGAATAACAAAGAAATAACCCTGATACAGGTACGAATAACCCTATAGCAAATTGAACGACTAAATATCGATCATCCACTGTTGTTGTTGAATGAATATCCGCAGAGGATTTATGCAAAGAAATCATACATATCCGCAAAATTCATGGTGAGACCTGAATTTGATCTAAAATCAATGGTGAGGAAGCATCTCGCATGAGATCCAATGATTGAGGATCAGTTCCACAAAATATAGATGAGACGATGAAGTTCCGCAAAATATCAAGATCAGACGGCTTATATTAGTCCCGCACTAGATTTTACGGTTAAGGATTAAATCAGACAGCTAGGCAGAAAATCCAAATTTCAGCAAAATATCAAGATCGAATGACTGAGATTAGTTCCGCCAAAAGAGATTGATGATGCCGAAGAAAAATGCGGAAAGGAAATTCCGTTTAAATATTCTATGAACCCACAATCCGCATCCCGCAATCTGGTAGTCAATGGCTAGGAAAACACCCGCAAAATATCAATGGTGCAGAATTGTTGTTGCGGAAAGAAGGTTGTGGAAAGTTGAGATACGATTTTGGGAAATGTTATATCCCGCATCAAGAATTTCACATCCTACAAATATGAAGATCAAAGCTCATGGAGAATTCTGATGAAGATCAATAGTGGGGAATTGTTGAAACAGAAACTTGGTGCGGAAATACAATTTCAAGAGGAAATATGTAGAGTAGATCAACAGTCTGGAGAGATTCGGACATAAAATCAATGGTCTGGATTGTATCCAGAGAAGAAGATTACGGAAGCACCAGAAAACGATAAGCAGGGTTACGAAAATGAATTATGAGCTGTGAGAAGAATGAAATGGTGCATTTGCTGAAACTTAACGATGAAATGATGCGACAATTGAACAGGTAGATGATGAAGAGGTATGTATCTGTAAGTAAATATTCACGATCCAAAATGAAAGAATGCAGTGACGGAGAGATGCGTTGGTAGGTAATAGGTAAAAGGTATTTATTGAATGAATGTGTAAAGCATAAGGTCTCTCTGTTAGTTATCCTGATAGAGTCCAAAGTGGATAGTTTTTCAACTGTTCTAAAAGACTGAGAACATTGGTCTAGGGTGGCAGGGTGGTGCTAGGGTAGGCCACAGGTCTACAGGGGTTAGAAGCCTCCTTTCAGTCATAGCTGGAGAATAGAGTGTTGTAGCATCCTTTTTTGTTGTAGCAGTCATAAAACCTTATGGGTGTTGTAGCATTCTTTTTCATTGTAGTGGGAAGAAAAAATTATGGGTGTTGTAGCATCCTAGTCTGTACTTGCCGAAAAAACCTAGGGTGTGTTTTGCATCCTTTCTATTGCAGCAAATAAAGAATTTTGTAAATTCATCTTATTAATGAGTTTGTATTGGTGGTTTTCTCTTTTGAGGTTTCCACGATAAAATATGTGTCTTAATTGTTGATTTTGTGTAATTTAAAGAAAAAACTGACAATATTGATTCACCCCCCTCTCTCAGTATTGTGGGATAAACCAAAAATTGGTATCAGAGCAAGGTTCCTTCATAAACAACTCAACCACTAGAAGGAATATCCCATCCAATAATTACAATGGATCAACAAGAAGGATTGGCCACTAACAAACCGCCACTATTTACTGGATAGAATTATGCTTACTGGAGTGTAAGAATAGGAGTCATCTAATGTCCCTGGGATGGAAGGTTTGGGAAACAACTGAAAACAACCTTAATATAGGAAACCAATACCCTACAGACATAGTTGAATTAGGTAAATATGAAGGTAATTCCAAAGCTCTAAATGCAAACTTAGGTGGTCTAACAAACTCGGTATTTACTAAAGTTATGCAATGCACATCGGCCAAATAAGCTTGGGACAAGTTGAGAATTATCTATGAAGGAGAATTGTTATCATCCAAAATGGCAAATCTCCGTACGAGTACTGGCATTCCTCATGTTGGTACACAAAAGGACAAATTTGGATTGAAGTGGCCAAAACACTATAGATGGGCATGACCTTTGATGCATTATCCTCAAAACAACCTTGTATAATTTTATTATGAGTTTTGGGTTGCATATGCGACTATATGCATTGCAACTCGTGTATCATATGCGAGTATTTTCATCGCAACCCGCATGTACTTGCATACGTGAGTTGCCTATATTAATACCCATGTATACCTTAATTCAAAATTAAAAAATATAAATCGAGATTAGATGAGATTAGTTGGGTCCTAATCCATAACTATCCCAACCATCCCAACCATCTCAACCATCCCAACCTTCGAAACCACTCTATTTCCCAAAGTATAAATAGATGCCTTGTGTTGGGGGATAATCAATTAATTTTGGAGAGAAAAATTATGATGGTGGTATACCTTCCAAGTCTTGGAGCAATAGAACTTAGAGTCCTTTGGTTGCAGAGGAGTCCTTGTCTTAGAAGTTGGGTTGTATTCTTATCTTATTCATCTATTGTTAATAAAGAAAATTCTTTTTCCAATCTTATATTGTGTATATTTCATGTGTATTGGTTAATGAATATGTTTGTTGATGTTATCAATATGTTTTTCATCTAACCTCTGATATATATATATATATGCATGAGATATTACTTGAAGTATTTTCTCTTTGCAGGTGACAAGGTGTTGCTGCCGCAACCGTCTCCCCAATTTTAGTTGTCGCTTAAACTCTGGGACCCCTCCTCTTCATTCTTTACTTAGATCAATTGTTAAAAGCTTGGCGCCTTTGAGCATATCTGTGCGTTTGAGGTTGATTGCCTGCCTTTGTGCTTGTTTCTTTCAGTCAGCTCGAGTCGTGCGATCCGTTTTTTTTTAATGCCCATAGAGTGTGAAAGTTTGCCTTAGCAAAGAAAATTGATGTTTTGGCCGCAATTGGGCCTCAACGCTGTTCGTTTTCTCTTTGGATCGGGCCTCTTTTAGAAGAAGTTGAATTCTGTCTCACCCGCCATTGCGGCTCATAGACCAAAGTCTCCGCCCGATTGAAGTGTCGCCCGACGCCCGATTCGTGGCTGTAAATCGTGTGCTCCAGAGTTCCGGCTCACCCGCCGTTGCGGCCGGAAGGGGGAAGTCAGCCTCCGATTCGTTTGTCATCCGACGTTCGATCTACCGCTCCCGTCGCCTGTCTCCGATCTGCATTCCGTCCGCTGTTGCGGGTGGCAGAGCTGTTCAGCTTCCGACCCACTTCCCTCCGCCGCCCGATTTCCTATGGCGCCTACGTTTTCACTCCCCCTTCTTTTGGCGCTCCTCCGCCGTTGCGGCTCCTGGAGCCTTCTCCCACCCGGTACAGAAGCCTTGTCTCATCCGATCCCAGTACTGCCCGACCGCCGATTCATTTTACCATGAAGTTTTCACCCGGATAAACCAAGCTATTTCCCTGTGGATTTATCTTATGCTCTGAAATTTGAAATGCTTAATACCTCAATTTAGTGGATAATGCACTCAAGTGTCTGCAGGAAAAATCCCATGATCGCTGAAGCAACTCAGATCGAAGAAAGGACAAAATAGATGAACGACAAAGGCACCAAGGAAGCAGTCACGGCGGTTACGGTCAGAATTTAAATGCTTATGGAAGATGATTGGGAAAACGCAACAGTCAGGGAAGAAGGTGAATCGTCAAGGAGGCTGAAAGCCACACGCTGGAGGGCAGCCCAGGGGCAGAAGCTCTAGTTTAAATAGAAAAAGATAGGACTTAGAGGGGGCTTTTTTCTGCTGGAAAATTTGTAATTGTTGACTTGTAAGAGGAGCTACCTCGTTTTGCTGGGAAAAAACTGCGATTTTGCCTGCTGGAAAGAGCAAAAGATGTGGAATGTATCAATGCAATTCAATAAATGATGTCGAAGAGGAAATATTTCGTTTTCAGCAGTCTTTATTTACTGTAAGAGTATTTGATGTTTGAACCTATGTTCTTGTTGGATGGTCTTCAGTAATTTTCTGGGTATATTTCCACTACGAGCAATAACTGTGTTATAAAGTGATTGGCTATCTAATTGTTTGAATATCTGTAAGCGTTCATGTGCTGTAGAAGAAGTAGCAGCTACCTGTTTTTTCTTCTTATGGTGTATGAATATGTATTGCTCATTTAAAAATGACAACCCTGCTCCCTGGGGATAGTTCAGGTGGTTAGTTATTTCTGTTCGTATCTGGTTTGGTTGCTTGTGAGCATAAGACGAGAGGTAAGAACCTGCGCATCACTTTGTGACCTCTCCCTCCATTTAGACCAGCCTGCATTTAATTAGGCACGTGCATATCATTCATTAAGTCAAAAAATAAAAATAAAAACTCGGTGGGCCGGGCCGCAAACGGTAAACCCTTGTCGTTACTTGGACCTACGGTAGCCGAACCGTAAACCGGACGGATTCCCTATACCAAACAGTCAGCGGGCTAGTTGGGAACGCTGATTGGGGAGAATCCCTTACTGTTGCCGCCTGTGATTTTCCAGGCCTCAATAGTTTTGGCGCTAGAAGGAGGGCCGCCAGTGCATGGCTGGCCAAGGAAACCCGTTTTCCCGAGAATATTCCACTGGTTACAGTTCTGAAAGTAGTGTACCACGTAATTCAATTCCGGAAGAAGAAGAAAGAGAACATCTATACCCTGTTCGCAATGAGATTGTTAACAATCTAAG
>LPNX011159418.1:0-96724 GCA_001517045.1 Pseudotsuga menziesii | reverse complement strand
TGTGGTTTTCCATGTGAATTTCTTCCACCAGCTAGTTTCTCGAAATCTTTGTGTGCATTGAGGTCCTGCTTAACCTCCTGTAAGGTCAATCAGACTCAAAATTCTAGGATACTATGGTGAGGCTCCGCGCACTTTACACTTATAATCTAAGGGGGCAATGACAGGAGACCCACAGAGAAGAGCAAGATGAGTAGGGTGTTATATCTAAATGATCCCATGCCAGGAAATAAAAGCCAGAAGGAGGATAAGAGTCAGAACTCCTATAAAAGCATCATGCTCCAAATCTAAATCTAGATCATAAAATACTAATTTGCCAATGATCCTCTCCGTCCGTGAGCTGAAGCCTTAAGCACATCACTCACACAAAAGGTCACTATGGGATAGAGGATCCTGAATGAAAATTCAGTAAGAAAGGCATGCATGAAGACTCTCATTAAAAGAGGACAAAATCCGAAAAGCATAAAAGTTGCTAAGACGACGTGGGAATGAGGAACAAATGAACGTTTCTGTTCATCACATGCTATAATCCTGTGGTGTCCAATGTTGCCAGCTACCTGAAGAAAATTTAATAATAAACTCATATTTTGGCCTCAGCAGAGTTACCCGGACTCTAGAATCGTGACTTTCATTGCCCAGCTTGGACTGATGTCAATGATCAAGGTACACACTTCTGTTATTGAGAAATCTATATAGTTGGAGGAGTTCAATGGATATATTTGTTGCAGGACAGTCTACTTTTCAAGGAAGAAACCACCCAGAGACCTAGGTTCACCAGGAAATCGCCAGTTGTTGCTGCCGCAACCGTCTCCCCGATTTTAGTTGTCGCTTAAACTCTGGGAACCCTCCTCTTCATTCTTTACTTAGATCAATTGTTAAAAGCTTGGCGCCTTTGAGCATATCTGTGCATTTGAGGTTGATTGCCTGCCTTTGTGCTTGTTTCTTTCAGTCAGCTCGAGTCGCGCGATCTGTTTTTTTTTAATGCCCATAGAGTGTGAAAGTTTGCCTTAGCAAAGAAAATTGATGTTTTGGCCGCAATTGGGCCTCAGCGCTGTTCGTTTTCTCTTTGGATCGGGCCTCTTTTAGAAGAATTTGAATTCTGTCTCACCCTCCGTTGCGGCTCATAGACCAAAGTCTCCGCCCGATTGAAGTGTCGCCCGACGCCCGATTCGTGGCTGTAAATCGCGTGCTCCAGAGTTCCGGCTCACCCGCCGTTGCGGCCGGAAGGGGGAAGTCGGCCTCCGATTCGTTTGTCGTCCGACGTCTGATCTACCGCTCCCGTCGCCTGTCTTCGATCTGCATTCCGTCCGCTGTTGCGGGTGGCAGAGCTGTTCAGCTTCCGACCCACTTCCCTCCGCCGCCCGATTTCCTATGGCGCCTACGTTTTCACTCCCCCTTCTTTTGGTGCTCCTCCGCCGTTGCGGCTCTGGAGCCTTCTCCCACCCGGTACAGAAGCCTTGTCTCATCCGATCCCAGTACTGCCCGACCGCCGATTCATTTTACCATGAATTTTTCACCCGGATAAACCAAGCTATTTCCCTGTGGATTTATCTTATGCTCTGAAATTTGAAATGCTTAATACCTCAATTTAGTGGATAATGCACTCAAGTGTCTGCAGGAAAAATCCCATGATCGCCGAAGCAACTTAGATCGAAGAAAGGACAAAATAGATGAACAACAAAGGTACCAAGGAAGCAGTCACGGTGGTTACGGTCAGAATTTAAACGCTTATGGAAGATGATTGGGAAAACGCAACAGTCAGGGAAGAAGGTGAATCGTCAAGGAGGCTGAAAGCCACACGCTGGAGGGCAGCCCAGGGGCAGAAGCTCTAGTTTAAATAGAAAAAGATAGGACTTAGAGGGGGCTTTTTTCCGCTGGAAAATTTGTAATTGTTGACTTGTAAGAGGAGCTACCTCGTTTTGCTGGGAAAAAACTGCGATTTTTCCTGCTGGAAAGAGCAAAAGATGTGGAATGTATCAATGCAATTCAATAAATGATGTCGAAGAGGAACTATTTCATTTTCAGCAGTCTTTATTTACTGTAAGAGTATTTGATGTTTGAACCTATGTTCTTATTGGATGGTCTTCAGTAATTTTCTGGGTATATTTCCACTACGAGTAATAACTGTGTTATAAAGTGATTGGCTATCTAATTGTTTGAATATCTGTAAGCGTTCATGTGCTGCAGGAGAAGTAGCAGCTACCTGTTTTTTCTTCTTATGGTGTATGAATATGTATTGCTCATCTAAAAATGACAACCCTGCTCCCTGGGGATAGTTTAGGTGGTTAGTTATTTCTGTTCGTATCTGGTTTGGTTTCTTGTGAGCATAAGACGAGAGGTAAGAACCTGCGCATCACTTTGTGACCGCTCCCTGCATTTAGACCAGCCTGCATTTAATTAGGCATGTGCATATCATTCATTAAGTCAAAAAATAAAAATAAAAAACTCGGTGGGCCAGGCCGCAACCGGTAAACCCTTGTCGTTACTTGGACCTACGGTAGCCGGACCGTAAACCGGACAGATTCCCTATACCAAACATTCAGTGGGCTAGTTGGGAACGCTGATTGGGGAGAATCCCTTACTGTTGCCGCCTGCGATTTTCCAGGCCTCAACACAAGGTGCATCCCTAGAAGCTTTGGAAAGGAGTGGAGAGAGAGAAGATCAAGCTTGGATCAACCATCGTTAATTGGGTAAGTCAAGACTTTCTTCCTATTCTCTTTCCATTCCCTGTAAAAATATGATTGTATGCAAGTTAGTAGTAAGTTGGTAACCCCATACCCTAGGTTACAAGGGTGCTTTATCTTGACCAACATAACTGGTGACTCCGTTGGGGAGTCCATCCTGCTGTGGGTTCATCCTGTAGGTTCTTGACCAGTATTTGCTTTGATTTTGAGTGTGGTTCCTTTATATTTCCTTTGATTTGCAGTATAGTATGTCCAAAGGCCTTATTCTTTTTCCTTGAATTTTTTGTTGTTGTTGTATACACGGGTTGTTGTTATACATAGTCGTGTATAGCAACTTGTATACGCGGGTTGCTCTACAAGACAATCGTGTATGATAGGCGAGTTGTTCTATAAGATAGTCATGTATATCCTGTAGCAGCATGTTGATGTGCGTAGATGACTATGCACGCAACGGGGGAGACAACCCAGACCGGGATCCTTAAAGCAGGCTCCAAGCTGTTTGGGATGGTTGTTCCCGACAAGTTTAAAGGCTCTGTTAGCCTAAAGGTTTTAACTGTATAAAAATCTAAGAGATAGGTCTAACACTACTGGTTATTTATCAGTTACGTATCTATGTATTAATAAATGTTATTAATTACAGTGTTAATAAACTAAGTTAAATCAGTTTATAAATATAGAAAATTAAATAACTATTAACAAGCTTGATTATTAACAAAGATACATTATATACATCTATACATAATCAATAATGAAAAGAATAACCAGTATATGACATGAATATAAACATCTGTTTCCAATAGATTTTTTAACAATATAATAAACAGAAAATAAAAAACAAATTATCCTAATCTACGTACTATCCTGATCAGGAGCAATGCGAAAATTAAACTGAAATCAGATCTGCTAACAGGAATATCAATGATCTTGAAAATCTTCGAAATAAATTTAGAAATCACCAAGATCATGCAATAGATGTGTAAACCATGTACGTAATGATGTCAGTCACCAATTTACAACATGGCATCATTAACAGATCGATATCAGCACAAGTCAATAGCCAAAACATAATACATTTGCACAATTTCATAAAAGCGATTATGACAAACATGCATAATATAGAAAAACAGTAACAAGACTAAGGATAGCATACACATGTGTTAAGCATAAAACCGTAAACATATATATAATTTATCACCAGTTTAAAGATTGTATCTGCTGACAGGAAGCTGTCTCCAGTTACAAAAGATCAAACCGCATTCTTGTTATCCCTGTTCCCCAAACTATCGACCCCCTCCCCCACATGCTATCTCTCCTTAAATACATGTAATATTCAAAAATAAACAGTCCTAAAAACTAGAGATAGCCAAGATCGAACCATCTAACCAATTTCCCTTAAAAATGACAAGTAAAACATGTCATTTTTCCATATACGTAAAAACGCCAAGAAATTGTAAAGATTCGATCCATGAAAATCGAAAATCTCAACGATGAAACAACACCTGGAAAGCCTGGTAGTCGATCTATTCTGATCAATGTGGGGGATCATCCAAAAATAGACAGTCATCAAAATCTGAGCACGAACAGCAACCATATCGCCTGCAATAAACCAGATAAAAAATAATAATAAAATCGACACACAAATAGAAATCGAAATGACAAATGCTATGTAATAAATAGAAATAAAACAAATCAGTACCTGTACAGAGGTAACCTGATCGTTAATCCATCAAAACTTCAAAATATGAAACTGATAGCAAATACACCCAAAGACATTACAAATTTACAGGTGCATTGAAGACTTGGATTTTCACACCACTCGACTGACTTGGCGACTGACCCTTAAACTGCATAAGCGCAACCTGAGCATTAAGCTTCCGAAGCTTTTCCTCATTCTTATCATTCTCACTCTGTAATTTAAGAACCCTTCTAATCAGTTTGTTCTTATGATTTTTCAGACGTACGAGATGCTTGTCACTCAAGTCCACTTTCTCCTTTAACTTCAGATTATCGGCCTCCATCAAATCGCGATTGGCTACTACTTCGTTTACCCTTTCCTCCATCCTGCGTATCTTGTCTAAAAGACAGTTAATGAATAGAGGATGCATCATATCCCCCACGTAATGAAAATCGGGCGGGCTTGTACTCACAGGCTTTTCTTTTGCTGGAGAATCAATAACAGGATCCTCCCGAACGCCTTTATCAAACACAGGAATATCTTTACCAATCACAGGAGGACTCTCATCAACAAGGTTCGAAATGAACTCAGGCTGAACAATATTATCATTAACAGGTAGAGGGAGATTCGTTTCTTCATCATCTAAGACCACAGTCTCAACCTGAACATTGTCAGTCACGGGGGTTTTAACAGCATTACCTTTTGCCATACTCGTGGTGAATATGCCTACCAATTTGGCCTTCGGTCTGTCTCGTCCACTATTGCAAATTTTATCACCATTATTTTGTGGCGTAATCGGTGACAGAGATGAAAATATCCTCACACGTTTCGAAACCAGAGGAACATCAGTGCTTCTCACTGGAGTAGACATAGGATCGGGGCGAGGTTCAGGACTCATACGGCCAGGGTTAGACAGGGGTTTACGTAAAGAAGGGATTGAGACTGGACTCGGCTCTTTATGCTTGTTGCATTCCTCAGGGTTGTCAAACTAGCAATGGAAAAACGAGGAAAAGCCATTGGACTCGACGAACTCATCCCAGGACCGATTTGACTTCTGAAGCTCCTTATCAATTAACATGCGGACTAAGCCATGGTGAAGGAGACTATGACTAACATTTTTAGGACCCCTTTTAATGGCAGCAGACATCTTAAACAGACTTTGCAACAAATAATAGGGTAAGTTAAGCAGGAAACCTATAAATGTAGACATGAGCCTGAGATGCTAGACGTACGCTGAAGACAAGCGGCCTTCACAAGTCAGGTATCTATGGATCAAGTCGAGAACAGGACACCACTCCTTTTTGAAGTACTTGCGAGCTACTTCACTACGGAATGATACTTCTTGGCCAGGGTTCTTTAGCAGTTGGCGCCACTCAGTAATATCCATCTTCTTATATTTAAACCATCTCTCACCGGTCAGTCACAGACCAGTGGCAACCGCCACTAATCACTCGTCTACCCAAAAACGGAGGTCACCCACTTCAGCCTGAAAATCAACCAGGGAGAGAGCGAAAACCCTTGTGACTTTGGGGTTCAAATCCGAGAATTTACTTATAAATGGCATCCACCCAATAGCCTGAACCTTTGCCGATATCTCAGGGTTCGAAACCAACAATGTCATTTCGCAGGGCTCAACCCTCACTATTTGCGCCATTACTGACTGCGTCAAGGCACGTAACTGCACACAAAACAAATACCACAGCTCAACACAAGACAACAAATTAGAGAACGAGCACTCTGGGTAAAGACTGAGCAAGAATAGGTAATGAAATTTCACCTTGTGATAAGCAGAATAGGCCATGCATAAACGCAGACTATACCCCTACAAGTTCGGCATAAACGAAAGCATTATCGGTCAGAGAGGTAATCGATTAATGAGGAATGACGGTCAAAGACTCCAGATAACTCATGTTATCATTATTTAACTGGCATTAATGGTATGAGGCCCTTCGCTATACACAGAACAAGTGTTCCATTGACAGGCAGCCACGATGGAGGACAAGTACTAAGAATTAAACGTGATGGACAGGGTTCAGTACCAGTGTCATAATAGCATATCGACTTCGCAACAGGTGGATCAGGATGGAGGCTACGACATAATTTTGATCTGACGATACACCATAATACATATCACCCTTACCATAGATTCGACTTACCCTTCAAAGGTGGCGGACAATACAGCATAATACAAACCATGAAATCGAAACTAGACTTTGGAATATAAACCATATAAAAGTCGACGTAAACGGTTAATATCAACGATGGTTTGTAAACTTAGGATATGGCACGTAAGACATATGTCTAGGATTTATCAGAGTTATAAATATCCGACCATTGATAACCATTAATCATACCAAGATCAACTATAGCAATATCGTAACCTTATAAATAATTGTAGTAACAAAATCAAACAATAAAATCAATTTATAATGTTTTGGGTAAGATGTAAGACTAGGATGACGATAACAGGTATAGGAATCATTTATACTCATCCTTTGATTATTTCTAGTATAAATCCACCCAAAACAATAACTTCATAGTAGTGATTTCTTTAATCTCATATAGTTTACAAAGGTTGTTTAAAAATATGGAATTTCACAGAATCAGTAGCTCAACGAAGGCCATCCTTTTAGTAGCTGGAAATTCATTGGATTTGTCACTTTAAAATTTGAACATTTCATCAAAACAAAATGGGATTTTGTTTGATGAAATATGTTTTTAAAGGCTGTTGAGCAGGGGCACAACACAGCATAGAATTTTTGTTAGGGTTTGCTTGTCCCTATCTTGTTTGATTTTGTTTTCTTAGTGGTCTTCTGTTGTTAGCATAATTCTGTAAGTCCAAAGTCCTGTATGCCATACTTTTTGTTTGTTGTTAAACCTTTGAGTTTGATTTGTTTAAATCTTCTTTCATTTAGTAATTTGAAGTTGGCCCTCTTGTTTGGTTTATAAGTCAGGTGTTGTGTGTCTGAGTCAGTGATCAACAGTTTAGATACCTTATACGCTATATTGCTATGTGTAGTATCAGTTTAACACTTGTTCTTCATTAAGTCTAATGGATTTTATTCATTAGTTTTTTCCAAGTCAGGTTTTTCACCAAGTTTTCTTCCTGTTTGGTCGAATTTGGTTATTGTAGGTCCTCTATACTTCATTTTTCTTTTTATATGTTGTGATTAGTCAAATCACTCAAAAACTTGCATTTAGATGCATTGAAGTTTTTGAAGAATTTGAAAAAAATGAAACAAAAACATTTATGCTTTTGCATTTAGCTGCACTTAGTAGCTTTCTTTTCAGTATTTTCAAATAAAATTTCAAAAATTATAAAAAGTCTTAGTTTTTCGACACTTAGATTCATTTTCATTAGCTTTTATTTACCAAAAAAACAAGAAAAGAAATTTGGTTTAAATAGTTGCAATTTGCTTTGGAATTTACTTTATACATCATTTTTTATTTTTCTTAACGAGTCTATAATATCATAGTCCTTCACGCCATTTACCTCTGACTAAGAACAACCCTTAAAATAAACGATATAATTTAAAATTTTTTAGTAAGTTTTATTTTATAGGGTCATACACCAACTAGCTTAAGCTAGACTTGCGGAATAGGGAGTTTAAAATCTCCACAAGTGTTTAAATTCAAACATAGTTGGCCAATCGATAAATAAACCATTTTCTATTTTGGTTGTATCTAGGAAGATCATCTCAAATAGGAGTTAAGCATGAGGCCGCATGGAGGCTTGGACTAAGGAGATAACCCTCTGATTCCTTGTCAAAGCGTAGACCAAGGTTTTTGTGCATCTGGGGATTCTGTATTAGACACGGTTTTGGGATTTGCTACCCTACCCATGTGTACGAACCATGCTTGTGACTGTTCCCCCCGACTGTCAATAGAGTTAAGGTAGCCTCTAGTCTCTCTGACATCTAGGGTTCATACACAGGTACACCGAAAGGCTATTTCTGGTTGACCTTGGATGGGCTTGGAAGGTAACCCTTGTAGAAAGTGTGGGAGGGAGGTGGGTGATTCCTCCACTTGTGCTTAAGAAAGTATTCAAGGATGCCAAGTAACTGTCTCTCATATTTCTTTGGGAAAGAATATCTTATACCCCTTGTGACTGTTGAGACTTTAGGAAATTTTGTAGTGATTGCTATGTGGTTTGTTTTTGTTTAGCTGACCTTAGGGTGTGAAGAGTCAAATTTTCAATCATGGAGGACCTACCTCTCAGAAGGTCAAGAAAGTTGTAAAACATTCCTCCATTTTTTACAGTGGAACCTCCACCGCACCCTAAAAGGTGGAGATTAGACATAGATGATTCTTTCAAATTGGTAGGAATTAGTGAAGTTTCAGGTGAACTAGAACTTAGGAAAAACTAGGTTGATACAACCACGGTAGAGATAGAATACTTGCAGGCTGATGAGTTTGCAAGAAAATTTAATTCACCTCTTATTGACCTAAACGATCTAGTGATCGTCCAGGTTCGTCCTTTCAATTCACCTGTGATTGATGTTCTCATGGGTAGATTAATGTCTAGTGCAGGAGAAAGTTCTTCTACATCCACCTCAGCCGCTCTGAATGAAGCAGTACCACCTCCCCCGGTTGGTGCCCCTAGAGTAAACATACCTACTAATCCTTTAACTGTAGGTAGTTAGGTGGTTTGACCACCGGATTCAACAAATGTAGTAGGCACTTCTGGTGGGGTGGTCACTGGGATCTCTAGTATACCTTCTGCTTCAACTTCTTTTGCACACACTACTCAGAGTGGTCTAGCTGGATCCTCTTCATTTGTCCACGGTCTCCCTTGGAATAGGGGGCACATTCCCCCATCCACCCCATATGTAGGTCCAACACTTGCATATGCAGGAATACAGTTTGAAAACACTAACCCTTATGGTCAAGGTTTCCAAACACCAGTTTCAACT
Source organism: Pseudotsuga menziesii (assembly GCA_001517045.1). Lineage (NCBI taxonomy): Eukaryota > Viridiplantae > Streptophyta > Pinopsida > Pinales > Pinaceae > Pseudotsuga > Pseudotsuga menziesii. The sequence goes on along the minus strand of LPNX011159418.1, from coordinate 87,455 downwards.
CCCTTCACGAGCTCTCCTTTTTCTCTTTTTAGTGGAGGGATACCTGCTCCTGTTTTCCAAACCCCAGTTTCAACTCGGGTAGCTTGAACCTCATACAATGCACCACATAATCCACTGGCTTATGGGTGGAATCCTTTCCAAAGTAGTCCAACTACTTCACAACTGATAGCTGGGGGAAACCTTGCCTTCACATTTGGGAACTCAGGGGCAAGTCCTTCTACTTCCCAAGCTGGTACTTTTCATGCTCCGATTAGGCCCAAGCTTCCTTTCTTGGAAACTTTGAATTTTCCAGATTTTTCCAAGCTAATGAATGATCTGGTGAGACATGATGCCTCTTGGCCACCTGTTCCTAGCAAGCTACCCTCGGATATCCCAAAACTCGAAGGAAAAGTTGGTGAAGACCCAGGGGCTCATATCACCACTTTTCACTTGTGGTGCTCCTCCAACTCACTAAACGATGACACCGTTTGGTTGAGATTGTTCCAAAGAACTCTTACTAGTGCTGCAACAAAGTGGTACATTGAACTGCCCTCTGCTGCATTTGGTAGTTTTTGGGACATAGCCAATGTGTTCCTTAACCATTTCCAACTTCCTATCTGGTATGATGCCAGGACATACTTATTTTCCACCTTTCGACAGGACAAAGACACTCATATTTTGGATCACATCCAAGAGTGTATAAGGAAGAAGAGGCTCATTAAGGCCACCATCCCTCCCAAATGTTTACTAGAATGGTTCCTTAAGTCCTTATGGCCATATATATCTAAGGACGTGTCCACTTCAGGAGTAACTAGTGAGGAAGAGGCTATCCTCAGGGACAAACAGTTAGATTTGATATATTCTCAGTCTGGTATTCTATATGAAATCATCCTTGATGCACTGAGACCAACCCATAGTGTCAAAAAACCTAAGCCTGGACCCCATGCCGATGGTGTTGTTGGTTCAGTGAATTCTCCCACTGTGGAGTCTTTGGCTAAACACCTCCATGATTTTTCCATCAAAAACTCTACAGTGGAGGAAACAAAGGCTTCCCCCTCACCCCAGAATGTAAATGTTTTTTCACAATCTTCCCAAAAGGGCAATAAACAGCCTGATGGGAAAAAGAAAAATGGGAAGAAAGGCGAGGGAAACCAAAACAAGCCAAAACCCACAAACAATGCTGATGGGGGGGGAAAAGAGAAGAAGAAGGTGAAATTTTTGTGTAAGTTTTTCTAGGAAGATCACCTAACCCATCAATGTCCCCTTATGGACCAAGCTCAGAAGCTGCTTAAAATCCAACAACTGGCTTTCCTAAAGGATCCTTTCCCCCAAGGATAGAATTTTGCTTCAGCTTCAAATGTAGCAGGGGGCACCTCAATTGCCCCTGACCCTAATTATATCAACATGGTTCGATCCCAGACATTACTCAAGACTAGGAACAAGAACTATGAGATAGAGGGTCTGGACAAGGGTAAGTCTATAGGTGAAACTTATAACCCTCTCACAATCGAAAAAACTGCCAAAACTATGCCCAAGATACCAAAAGGCGTCTTTAAGAAAACAATGCACAATCCTAATGCTAGGGATGCAACCAATTACTTTGTAGTTGAATATTTAGCCCAAACCCCTTGTGCTATGTCAGCTTTAGAGCTGTTGCAGAGTTGTCCTGCCCAGCGAGATGCACTCTTAGGAGCCTTAGGTAGTATGGATTCATCGAGCCTCATGGAGAAGTTTAATTTGTCTAACATCAAAATTCTCCTACCGTATCATGTGGCATTATCGATAGATGTCATCCATGGAAAAAAAACCATTGGAAGGGTAGTTATCGATGAGGGCGCTTCCACATGTGTCATGTCCTTGTCTTGCTAGAAGGATCTTGGATCTCCAGATCTAGTTTCATCGAACACCCTCCTTACTGCTTTCAACGGAAGTTCATTTCGTCCACATGGTATCCTACCATCTTTTGAAATAAAGTTGGAAGGGAAGGAAATGTCTGTTGAGGTAGAGGTGATTGATACACCATTGGATTATAACTCGCTTCTAGGGAGAAGTTGGACTTATTCCATGTCTGCTATTACATCAGGTGTTCTTCGGGTAGTAGTGTTTCCACACGAAGGGAAGTTGGTTACTGTAGACCAACTCAGTTTTAATCAAAAGGGCCACATTGAAACTAATGAGTCCACCATGCCATTGGTTGATCAGGTTAAACCTACTTCAGAGAGCTTAGGGGATGGAATGTATTCATCATTGATGGGCACATTCAATTTTCTAGCTCCAATTAATTACTTAGGTTCTACTAGTGTAGGGAAGTCTATTGCAATGGTTGTCGATAGAATGGACCCTTTGGTTCTTCCTTCCTGGCATGAACTTGAAGTGCCCTTATCGGTAGCGGAAGTAGCTTATCAAGCTATCATTCATACTGATGTTGATCCCATTCGGGTCCCTCTCACAGTCTCAGAGGAGCTGGAAGAAGCCTATCTGCCTGCTTGGGCAGAGAACTCTTTGCATGTTGAAGACTGCTTAGACATAGTTTTGCCATCTAACGAAGCCATTTTGGAAGCTATGTGTGGACGAGATAATATTTGCGAATATCTTCATCATCGATCCTATTTTATTCTAGAATTAAGCAGGTTTGAAAACCAAGAGTTCCATATGAGACTGGAAGACGATGATGATATACCAATCAATCCCTTACCAAGGGAGGGAATATTTGCCGAGGGGAATATGGAAAAAATTTCCATTTCTCTTCCTATCAACATCTCTGCAAACCAAAACATTGTGGAAAATGTATATATCAGTGCAAACTGCTCTCCGGAGGATATTTCTATCTATACAGCCTTATTTAAGGAATTCTACAACATGTTTGCTTGGTCATATGAGGAGATTCCGGGAATAGATCCATCGATAGTCGAACATGAAATATGAACCTATCCTGATGCTAAACCAATTTGACAAAAAATTAGACCTGTGAATCCATGGAAAGCGGCAGTTGTCAAGGCTACAATTGAAAAGCTGTTGAAAGTCGGTTTCATTTACCCGATAGCTTTGATAGAATGGGTATTCAACCCTATTCCTATCAACAAAAAGCAAGGGACAATACATGTCTGTCTTGAATTTCACGATTTAAACAAATCCTATCCTAAGTATAACTACCCTACACCATTTATAGATCAAATCATTGATGCTTGTGCAGGGAGTGAAGTCTTTTTGTTTATGGATGGTTTCTCTGGGTATAATCAAATTCAGATTAAACTGGAAGACCAACATAAAACAACTTTTATTTGTCCTTGGGGTACATTTGTATACAAGAAAATGCCCTTTGGATTGAAAAATGCAGGGGCTACTTTTAAGCGGGAAATGAATTTTTCTTTTCATGACATCAAGTTTATTATCGAACCCTACCTAGATTATCTGTCGGCACATTATCGAAAGAGGATTGATCACCCAGATCAGTTGTATTTCATCTTTGAAAGATGTAGACATTATAGAATATGTTTGAATCCCCACAAATGTGTTTTCTGTGTCGATTCAGGTAGGCTACTTGGGTTCATTGTTTCTTGCAAAGGTATTCTGGTGGATCCCTTAAAAGTTGAGGCCATAGTAAATTTTCCTCCTCCTCATTCCATCAGGAAGATTTAGAGCCTGCAAGGGAAGTCCAAATTTCTCCAATGTTTTATCGTGAATTATGCCAAACTCACCAAAGGTTTCATGTGCTTGTTGAAGCAGGACATCCCATTTGTATGGGATGAAACTGCACAACTTGCATTCGAGGCATTAAATAAAGCTTTGTTGTCAACACCCTTATTGTGTCTGCCAGATTACTCTCATGATTTTATATTGTATCTGGCTGCATTCGAGTCGACCATAGGGGTAGTACTATTCTAGGAGGATGATAAGCTCCAATAGCATGTCATATACTATCTCATTCGTGCCTTATATAGCCCTAAACTTAGGTATTCCCACGTCGAAAAGTTGGCACTAGTAGCTGTGCATGATTTTCAAAGGTTGCATCACTACATCTTACTGAGGACTATGATAGTAGTGGCAGATGTTAATCCTTTCCAGTTTTCTTTTTCTCGACATATAGTTGGAGGAAAATTCAACAAATGGATAGTCATTCTCCAGGAGTTTGACTTAGATTTCCAATCTGCCAAATCCAAAAAATCCTTAGTTTTTGCGGAGCTCATTGCAGAATTTCCTGTCGAACAAGATGTAGCCATTGAAGAAGACTCATTCCTAGATGAGCACATATTCTTGATTTCCACCTCTAACCCATGGTATGGATATATACTTGACTATCTCCAGACTCGGAAGTGTCCTGCAACCTTTTCGCGGGAAGAACAACGCAAATTACACTTACATGCAAAAAACTACCTCATTATTGGATATACTTTATATCGTAGAGGGGTAGACTTTGTTTTGCATCGATGTCTTACCCACAAAGAGGCCGATATTGTCCTAAATGATTACCATATTGGAGCGTGTGGGGGTCATTTATATGGGTTAGCAATGACCCATAAGATCTTACGTGTCAGTTATTTTCTGGCCCACGATCTTTAAAGATTGTGTAGAAGCCATGAAGCACTGTCATCCGTGTCAGATTTACACCCGAAAGATGTGATCGCATCCTGCTCTGTTATTTCTCATCATATCCGTGGGCCCCTTCACTAAGTGCAGGATATATTACGTGACGTGCAACCCAATTTCGGCTGGGGGTCACAAATACATCATTGTCGTTGTAGATTACTTCACGAAGTGGGTAGAGGCAATGCCCACCTGTAAGGCTGATAGGAAAACTACAACTTTTTCGTTTTTAACCAAATTTTCACATGTTTTGGTATTCCTAAATAGATTGTCACTGACCATGGAAGTCACTTCCAAAATAGCATGATGACTGAGTTTACCACTATGCTATGGTTTAAACAAGAACATTCATCTTCTTTCTACCCGCAAGTGAATGGTCAAGTCGAGGAAGTAAATAAAACCTTGATGACTATTCTCAAACGTACTATTAACGCAACTAGGTCAAATTGGCAGATCATGTTGTATCTTATACTTTGGGCTTATCAAACCAATGTGAAAACTGCCATAGGGTTCTCTCCTTTCCAACTAATTCATGGGGTGGAAGCAATAACCTCGGTTGAATGTGAAATCCCGTCCTTAAAAATTGCCATTCATGTGTTACCTGATACGACTGAGCTAGAAGAACATTTGTTACACTTAGACCATCTAGATGAACAATGTAGGGATGCGTTGACGGAAAACAAGACTCATAAAAATAGGGTGAAAAATCAATACGATAAATCGGTCAAACCTAGGATTTTTTCTGAAGGGGAGCTTGTCTTTCTCTGGTACCAAGATAAATAACCCCTGGGGGCAGGGAAATTCAGGTCTATGTGGTTAGGACCCTATGTCATGTCAAAAGTTATGAAAAAGGTTGCATACAAATTAACTGATTTTGAGGGGAATAAGCTACTTGAGCATAGAAATGGGCTCTACTTGAAGAAGTACTATGCTTAGGCCTAGCACTTTTTCTTGTATTTTTATTATATATAACTTTATGTACAATAGTTCATTGGTTTGTGTTCTTATACCATTTTTTGGTTGTTACAGATGTCTTCCGAATGGTTCGTAGGTTTTGCAGATGGTGCTAGTCGTCACACTTACAACCTGGCTTCCACCGCATGGGTTATTTACTCACCCTCAGGACAGCTAGTTGCATCTAGAGGTGCTTGCTTAGGTCCTACTACCAATAATGTGGCCAAATATAGGGCTATACTTGAGCTTTTATGGGATTCCTTGTCACGTGGAATCACCCAGCTGGAAGTCAGACTTGACTCTCAACTGGTGGTTTCCTAGTTCAATCGAGCTTATCAGGTGTGAAACCCTATTTTATTACGTCAGTTTATGGAAGTTATATTATTGGAAATAAATTTTGAGTTTATTACATTTAATCATATTCCAAGAAATCAAAATTCATTAACTGATGCATATGCAAATTATATGTTGGATTGGCACTTAGCACATATTTCATAAAAATACACAACATATGCATTATAAAAAAACACATGTAAATAAACCGACAAAATATATATATATGTGTGTGTGTGTGTGTGTGTGTGTGTGTGAATATCTATCCATATATATAGGTCGATTTTTCGATCCTCAGATCTAGTCATAACAGTATAATATACAAAAAATATATAAATTTTTTATGTAATCCATAAAATGCTCCTAGGTCTAAGCTTGACCACCCTGGTCATCGTGACCACCCTGGACACCCTGATCATCCTGGTCATCATGCTCTCGGGCCTCTTCATCTTGTTCAACTGTAGAAGCCTCAGAGGGATACCAACCACTAGCTCCTGCATAATGGTAGGGATTTGTTCAATGCGTAAAGTAGGGACTCTTTGGGTAAGCCTGGCCAGCTTCCCCTCAAGAACCCTGATCAAACCCTGATCCTCTCCTACCACTGGTCGCACATACATACAAGGATGCCCATCAGGGCGTATTGGCCCAATATCTACATTTTAAAACATTTAAATGATTAAAACTCTTATACATATGTATATATCTTTACGACTAAAAATTCATAAAAAAATTAAAAATTTTGAAAAACCAAAATACCTAACGCTCCTCATGCTCCTCCAAGAGGGAGGACAAGATCATTGTCACTTCGAAAATCCATCCCAGCATATGGAAACTTCTCCAATGTTGGTATTCTTGCTCCAACCATAGGGAGAAGTCGTCATCGTACACACTTTGAACTGATCCATCGTTGCCCTGACAAAGGAAGATTTCTCCCCACCTACTCAGTCTAGGCTAACGGGGAGAGAAAGCTGGTAGAGGTACTACAGGACTGAGTCGAGGCACTCTCTCAAAGAAAAAGGCCACCAATATGCTAGAATAACCGAAGTTTTTCTGTCGTCCTCTTTTGTATTCAGAAAGTTTTTTTTCCGTTATTGGGATTACTCCCGAGCACCAGTCAAATAAGGCTCCCTGTAGACATTCCACCTCAAGTATCATTTGGTTTCGAGTTGCAAGATGAAGTGTTTATGATACTGTAACCCTCACTATCATGCTTACCAGAACCTATCATGGCAAGCTGCGAATATGAACAATAGGGATGAAAGTACCCCTTTTTTGAGTACCAGGTGCACAGTAAGTGTCAATGTAGTTCTGAACACTTAGAAGGTCACCGCCCTTGTTGGTACCTTCCAATTTGATAGGAGCTCCCCATCGTGACATACATAATATGAAACAGATGTCTTCCAGTGTAATCTCTAGAATCTCACCTTGTAGGTCAAATGCACCTAAATCGTGATCCCAGTAGTTTATCAAATACTCCAGTAAGCAGACATTGGATCACATAGGTGAGGCACAAAATAATTTAAGCAACCCATTTTGCTGGAATGCATGCACCGTGGGGACACTTCGAAGAGCATCTTGGTCCATGTCTTCATGTTCCCTCTCCCTCCACTCCAACACCATGTTTTAGCCTGTCAATAAAGCCATTTTCAAAAATTAAATTCCTTCAAAAAACTTTGATTTATGCCCTAAATAGCCGTTTTCTATGTCGCTCAGTATACGCGACTGTCCTTTGGACATGTCGTGTATCATACACAAGTTTCTTTCGAGAAAGCCACGTATAAAACACGTGTACGCTAATGTCTACATTGCATACCCACGTATACAATGCGGCGGTGTTAAAACTAGCTTAAAACATCAAATTTTTCATAAAATTAAAAAAAAATTTGGATGAAATGAAAGAGCATGGAGAGTTGATTTACCTGGAACTTGCGGATTGGAAAATCGTCTAGCGGTTTGACCACAATGAGCAATTGAACGCAGAGGTAAAACTTGTCTATATTGGGTGAAAATGTTAAATGGTGAATTTGATTTCTATTTTTTCACTATTTATAGAAATTATTTGAAAAAATGGGTTTTTTATCTATACTTTGTAGTTTTATTAAAATCAAACTAATGCCATGTCATGTTTTCCTATTGAAACAAGTCCAAGGTTATTTAAAGTCGTTTTTCGTTCATATAGGGTAGGATTTTGATCATTTATATGCATTTTTGCATTTATACTTAATCCACTTTAACCCTAGAATTACTACTTTAACCATAAACTATGGTATTTAATCAATAGTACCTTGTCTATATCATTTTTCTTCCATGGATAGGGCTTCCCTTCCATGAGTACCCTAGTATAGAACACATTGATTGTTTTTGGTACTCATGTCGCATCTGTCATAGGTTTAGGAGAGCCTTCTTAGCTATTTGTCATGCCAAATTGAGCCTCATTTTGGTTTCTTTTTACAAGATATCCCCTTTATAAGGTTCCCCACCTTGATGGAGTTTCTTTATGCCTAGGTCTAACTCCTCAAAATAGACTTGACTTCCAAGTAAACTTGTCCATTTAGGCTCTTTAAGAATATGTGAATGGGAATCCACATGGGTGGTAGGTTATCTCTTTCTCAAACCATGTGGAATAATACGAGAAAGGATCACTCTCTTTTCTACGGAATTGAGAAGAGTATTCTTAAGCATAGGTTTATCACTTTTCTGGACCCGAGGGACTAAATTTACAGAAAACGAACTCCCGATATGAGCTTAGTTTTCTCTTTTTTCATGCTCTAGACCTAAACATGAAAAATATTCCGAGTGTACTTTATGTTTTTGTCATGCTCGTTAAACAATAATAACAAAACATCGAAGTTATTGTTGTAAGACCCATTCCTCGTACTCAAATGGATCTTTCTGAGTTATATTGCTTTCCTTCACACTCGTAAAACTCAAGCTATAAGTTGCTCTTGAAGGAGCATTGGGTAGGTGGTAATTTAACCTTTTTCAGACCTCCCTGACTAAGTACAAAAAAGGTTCACCTTTTCTTCTACAGAAGTTAAGAGAGTTCTTTTGAGGTATGTTTTATACTTTTTCAACTCCAGGAGACTAAATTAGACGAAAAGGGACCCCCCTGGAGTCTTGTTTGGAGTTTTTAGACTCTCTAAACATGAAAACACCAAATGAGCATGTAGTAGTTTGGACTCATAAAATCCACGAATAAGTGACATTATCAAGATATATTTCCTCTTCTCTTCAAGCTTGTCAAAAATGAAGAAAGACCTGAGTTGACTTTCCTAGAATCATTAAAATTTAACAGGAAAGATAAAGGAAGAAGTTTTATTTTTGGGTTACAGTCGGTGGCAGCATGTCCTCCTTGAACATAGCACTCTCTGAACTTTCCGATACTCATGTCTCAGTGTACACTTTATGCTCAGCTATCACTTTGATTTTCTTACTCCTCCACTTGTCATTTATGCCTGGGGAATCTGATCATGTCTCCTACATGACGGATAAGTCTAGTTTTCCTATGTGGAAAGTTAAAAGCTTTCTTGGGTCATCTCTATGTTGTGCTCATTGTTCAAGGATTTATCCTCGCATCTGATTATTATCCTGATTCTATCATTGTCCTATCTGATACCACTTGCATCTATATTCCCTTATCCAGTTCGTAGTTACTCTTGTGATTCGTTGGAGGATCTATTACCTTCCTCATCACAACATGGTTTCTCATCAGTATTTCCTGAAGACAAAGACCTCTGAGTTTTGACGATAGTACGTAAGGATTCACTTTCATCATTGGTGAATTCCTTTTCTTCAGTTGTCAATTATCACCTATTGATTGACAATCTGTTGAATCCTATCCATGTTTGAATTCGACACATCTATTCACATGGCCTGGATTGTATTGGTTCCTTTGTATTTTGACAAAGACTTTAGGGTTCAAATCTATAACCTAAGTTGCACAAGATTTTGTTGTGTTCACCTACACAGCTTCTAGATTTTGAAGACTCATCATTGTATATTGTGGATTCAAACCACCTTTGTAATATATGTGGTCTTGTACTCGTATCATATGATGTAATAAAATATTGTAAAGGAGCTAGTGTTCCAGTATATTGAACATAGCATCCTCAGATATATTTTTGTATATGACATTGATATGTATTTGTTTCAGGTACTTCCTCTGCTTTGTTGGACTTTTGAGTTCTCCAAGATAATGATTATAATGTATTTTGGCCATCGTTTCCCTCTGACCTCACACATTAGGGGGAATATGTTATCAGCCAAAATGGCACTTCTCTGTCCGAGTACCGACATTCCTCATGTTGGTACACGAAAGGAAAAATTTGGATTGAAGTGGCCAAAACACTATAGATGGGAATGACCTTTGATGCATTATCTTCAAACCAACCTTGTATATTTTTATTATGAGTTTTGGGTTGCATACGCAACTATATGCATTGAAACTCGCGTATCATACATGAGTATTTGCATTGCAACCCGTGTGTACTTGCATACACGAGTTCCCTTTGAGAAACTCACATATCATATGTGAGTTTCCTATATTAATACCTGCATATACCTTAGTTCGACATTAAAAAATATAAATCGAGATTAGATGAGATTAGTTGGGGCCTAATCCATAACTATCCCAACCATCTCAACCGTCCCAACCTTTGAAACCACTCTATTTCCCCAAGTATAAATAGAGGCCTTAGGGTGGGGTCTAATCAATCAATTTGGAGAGAAAAGTTATGCTGGTGGTATATCTTCAAAATCTTGGACCAGCATAACTCAGAGTCCTTTGGTTGTAGAGGAGTCCTTGTCTTAGAAGCTGCATTGTATTCTTATCTTATTCATCGATTGTTAATAAAGAGAATTCTTTTTCCAATCTTACATTGTGTATATTTCATGTGTATTGGTTAATGAATATGTTTGTTTATGTTATCAATATGTTTTTCATTTAACCTTTGATATATATATGCATGAGATATTACTTGAAGGATTTTATCTTTGTAGGTGAAGAGGTACATCCCTAGAAGCTTTGGAAAGGAGTGGAGCGAGACAATATCAAGCTTGGATCAACCGTCGTTAATCATGTAAGTCAATACCTTCTTTCTATTCTCTTTCCATTCCCTATAAAAACCTGATTGTTTGCAAGTTAGTAGTAAGTTGGTAACCCTAGACCCTAGGTTACAAGGGTGCTTTATCCTGAACAACAAGAATCTAAGGTTAAAGAATCCAAACTCCAAACATATAAAAGACATTTTGAAAGTATTAAAAATAAAGAAGAAGAAAACATTGGTGAATACCTTCTTCGTGTAGACGAAGTTGTTAATGCGATTAGATGTCTTGGAGGAAAATTAAAAGAAAATGAAGTAGTAAGCAAGGTACTAAGAACATTACCAATGAGATATGACCCTAAGGTATCCACCTTAGAAGAATGAGATGATCTTGAAAATGTAAGAATGGATGAGTTACATGGAGTTCTCACTGCACATGAGATGAGAACAGGACAAAACAGATCCTCAAGAAAAGAAGCAGCTTTTAAAGCCTGCTTAAAAAATGAATCAAAAAACCCAAATGATGAGGAATCCTTTTTCATTAATAAATTTGAGAGAGGGACTGGAAAATACAAGGGGAAGTTACCTTTAAAGTTTTTTTAATTGTGGAAGGATTGGTAATTTTGCCTCTAAATGCACCTACACTAAACAAGATGAGAATGAAGAAAAGGAAACTTCGAAATTCAAAAAAGGGTAAAACAGGAAACAAGAAAATTTTCTATGGGAAAAAGAAAATTATTTACACCATGGAAGATAGTGAAGATTCATATGGAAGTGAAGTTAAAGAATATGAAGTTTTATTTATGGGTCTAGATACTCAAGCCTCAAGTAGTGACTCAGATGTGGAAGGAGAAGTATACCTAAGAGATGAAATTGTAAGTGCCCTTGAAGAACTTGAGAAATGTAGAAAAAAGAACGGACATTCAAATCTTATGATCAATCAGTTGGAAGCTCAACTTCTAGATGCCAAAAAGGTTGAGGAGGACCTAAGCCTACAACTCAAAAGAAGAATACATAAGTCTGAAAATCTTGCAGAAGAAATCATGAAATTCAATTGAAAGCTTGATGAAGGACCTATCAAATATTCAAAGTTTGAGAATAGCTCAAGGATCCTAGATGAAATTATGAGTAGCTAAATACCATCAGGTGATAGGCCAGGTTTGGGTTTCATTAAAGAAAATAAACCATAGAGTTTTCCTGTCACAAATCAAGAAGGAAGTATGAAAATCTATGCTGAAGTACTAAAGACTCCGGCTAAGAAGGGAAGAAGCAAGAAAGATGGATTAATTTCTCAAGATAAAAATAAAAATAATCTAGCACCCAAGAGACCAAATAGATATCTACACATATTTTTAGGTCACTGCTTTTCTTGTAATAAGTTTGGTCATAAAGCTTTAAACTGCAAAACTGAAAGAAAGGTTTCTGGATACAAGAAGAAGTCATTAAGTAATGGGTCGAAGGGAAATAAGCATGTTTTTACATTACTTCAAAAATATGACATAGAATGTTATAAATGTAATAACCATGGACATATGGAAATATATTGTAAACTGAAGACTCATACAAGGACTACTATTGCAATTACACCCTAGAACACCAAACAAAAGAAGTATTGGAAAGAGAAGGAAGAAATGGAAAGTTCCATGATTTCTTTATGTGCAACCAAAAGCCAAAAATTATGGCACTTCGACAGTGGTTGTTCAAAACATATGACTGGTGACTCAAGCAAATTCATAACACTAAAAGATAATAAGGGAAAAGCCACTTTTGGAGACAGAATGTCTTCCAAAATAATTGGCAAAGGAACAATTGTTGTCAATAGCAAGATCAAAGCATAAAATGTTTTTCTAGTTGAAAACCTCAAGCCTAATCTTCTCAGTGTAAGTCAAACATGCGACAAAGGGAACATTTGTATCTTTGACTCAGAAAAATGTGAAATCAAGAATAAGAAATCAGGAAAGGTCGTTGGCATTCCTATGAGAAATACAAACAATGTTATCTTGGAGAATGAAAACCAAATCTAATTAAGTATGGTAGATGAAAGTTGGTTATGGCACAGAAGGTTGGGACACTTAAGTTTTGAAAATATTGCCAAAATAAGAAAAAAAGAAGTTGTAAGAGATCTACCATAAATTTTAGTTCCTCTAAACTCTGTATGTAAACATTGTCAACATGGGAAGCAAACCAGAGCCAATTTTAAAATAAAAGAACACATGACCTCACACCCTCTAGAAATAATACACACAGACCATTGTGGACAAACCAGAACTAAAATATTGCAAGGAGATCACTATTTCATGTTGCTCATTGATGATTACACAAGAATGACATGGGTGGAATTCCTCAAAGAAAAATCATAATCTTTTGAAAATTTTAAAATATTCAAGGCAATGGTTGAAAATGAGTCAGGTATAAAAATCAAATGTCTTAGATCAGAAATTGGGGGAGAATTTACCTCAAATGAATTCAACGAGTTCTATGAAGGTCATGGAATTAAGAGACAATTTTCAGCTGCAAAGACTCCTAAACAGAATGGGGTTGTTGAAAGGAAAAACATAACAGTCCAAGAAGCTGTCAGAAGTATGCTCAATGAAGCAAAACTGTCAGATTCATTTTGGAGAGAAGCTGTATACACAGCGGTCTACATACTTAACAGAGGACAAATCAGAGTCATTAAGGATAAGACCCCCTATTAATTTTGGTATGGAAGACCAACCTCAGTCAAATATTTTAAAGTGTTTGGTAGTAACTGTTACATCAAAAGAAATGAGGATGACCTTGGAAAGTTCGAATCTAGAACTGATGAAGGAATCTTTTTAGGATACTCATCCACCAAAAAGGAATATATGTGTTATAATAAAAGGTTACATAAAATTGTAGAAAGTGCCGATGTGAAAGTAGATGATATAAAACCAAGGAAAGATAAAAAAATATTGACAGCATTGAAAATACATATGATGATGAAATAAAATACTTGCAAAAGGATGAGATCATTCATAACGAAGAAGAAGAAAAAGAGAGGGAAGTTACACAGGAAGATAATGAAGAATTCCCTTGAACTAACACTAAAACTCCCTCTAGAAAGGTACAAAAGTATCATCCAGAGTCACAGATCATGGGTGATAAAAATGATGGAGTCAAAACAAGAGGACAACTACCAGAGGTGGAACAAGCCCTACTCTCAATAGTAGAACCCAAGAACTTTATAGAATCCATCAAAAGTGATGAATGGGTCAAAGCCATGAATGAAGAACTAGATCAGATTGAGAAAAATGAGACCTAAGAACTTGTCCCAAGACTTGAAGATAAGAAAATTGTAGGAACCAAATGGATTTTTAAAAACAAGTTCAATCAAGATGGACAAGTAATAAGGAACAAAGCGAGATTGGTTTGTAAGGGGTATGCCCAAGTGGAAGGTATTGATTTTGAAGAAACGTATGCTCTTGCATCTCAACTTGAAGCAATAAGAATGTTTTAGCACTGTCATGCCATAAAAACTTCAAAGTATATCAAATGAATGTCAATTATGCACTCCTAAATGGAAAACTAGAAGAAGAAGTATATATTGAACAACCTTAAGGGTTTCTCTTATCAAAGAACAAAGACTATGTATGTAAACTGAAGGAGGCTCTCTATGGCCTCAAATAAGCTCCAAGAGCATGGTTTTCAAGACTAGACAGTTACTTAAAACAACAAGGTTTTAAAAGAGGAGCCACTGAAAGCAATCTTTACCTAAAGGTTGAAGATAAAATTATGATCATTGTTGTTGTTTATGTGGATGATATCATATTTGGAAGCAATATTCAAATCCTAAGTGTAGATTTTTCCTCTGAAATGAAGAAATAATTTGAAATGTCAATGTTGGGTGAATTAACATTCTTCTTGGGATTGCAAGTATACCAAACATACGAAGGAATTTTCATATCTCAAACTAAGTACATCCAAGATATGTTGAAATTTTTTAAAATGGAAGATTCCAAACCTGTTGGTACTCCCATGGTCATTGGTTGCAAGTTAAGTAAGGATGATGAGTCTCTAGAAGTAGATCATACCATGTTTATATCCATGATTGGAAGTTTGCTATATGTGACAGCCATAAGACCGGATTTGATGCAAGCTGTAGGATTGGTAGCTAGATTCCAAATAACTCCCAAAGAAGCACATGTAAAAGCAGTAAAAAGAATTTTCAAATATCTAAAAGGTACTATGGAGTATGGTTTATGGTATCCGAAAGGACAAGATATTACCTTGAAGGATTTTATTGATGCAAATTGGGAAGGAAGCATTGAAGATCAAAAGAATACTAGTGGAGCAACATTTTTGTGGAAAATTGTTTAGTATCATGGTCAAGTAAAAAACAATCCTCCATTTCACTCTCTACAGCAGAAGCAGAATATATTATTTCCGCCTCATGTTGCACTCAGGTTATTTGGATGAGACAAACCCTAGAAGATCTACTAGTAAAATATGAACATCCAATAGTGATCAAATGTGATAACACTAGTTCTATAAATATGTCTAAAAATCCTATCATGCATTCTAAGACAAAACATATACCAAGAAAGTATCACTATATAAGAGAACATGTATCTCAAAAAGATGTCAAATTAGAATACATTGACACAAAAGAACATATTTCTAACATTTTCACCAAACCACTACCTAAAGAAGCCTTTGAGTGTCTTAGACATAAAATGGGAGTAATACAATTACAAAAGTACTAAGAGGAGAAAGCTCAATCTCAGGAGGAGAAATGCTGACAGGGGGAGCTGTCAAACATAAAGGTTCCTTTGTCATTGTTGTCAAAGGGGGAGAATGTTTAGAGGTTTCCATCAATGCCAAAGGGGGATATTGTTGAGTATATAGTTGTCATTGATGTCAAAGGTGTTCATGAATGACAAAGAAATACAGAATAAAAAAGGAATAACCTTGTTATAGGTATAAATAACCATATAGAAAGTTGAACGACTAAAGATCGATCATCCAATGTTGTTGCTGAAAGAAGTGTTGTAGAGGATTTCCGTAAATAAATCATACAGATCTGCAAAAGTCATGATGAGATCCGAATTCGATCTAAAATCGACAGTCAGAAAGCATCCTGCACGAGATCCAACGGATGAGGATCAGTTGCACAAGGGATAGGAGGGAGGATGAAGTTCCGCAAAAGATCAAGATCAAATGGCTTATATTAGTCCCGCACTAGATCCGACGGTTAAGGATTAAATCCGATAGTTAGGTGGAAAATACAAAGTTCCGCAAAAGATCAAGATAGAACGACTGAGATTTGTTCCGCCAAAATAGATCAACGGTGCAGAAGAAGAATGAGGAAAGGGAATTGCATTTAAAGATTCTATGAACCCGCAATCCGCATCCTGCAATCTGGTAATCAATGGTCAGGAAAACACCCGCAAAAGATCAACGGTGCATAATTGTTGTTACAGAAAGAAGGTTGTGGAAATTCTAGATAAGATTTTGGGAAATGTTATATCCGCATCCCACATCCGACATCCCGCATCCCGCAAATATGAATTTCGATGCTCATGGAGAATTTTGATGAAGATCAACGGTGGGGAATCGTTGAAAAAAAAACTTAGTGTGGAAATACAATTTCAAGAGGAAATATATAGAGTAGATCAATGGTCCAAAGATATTCAAACATAAAATCAACGGTCCAGATTGTATCTGGAGAAGAAGATTATGGAAGCACTAGAAAATGATAAACAAGGCCACGGAAATGAATTCTAAGATGTGAGAAGAACGAAATGGTGCATTTTCTGAAACTTAACGATGAAATGATCCAACAATTGAATGGGTAGATGATGAAGAGGTATGTTTTTAAGTAAACAGTCATGATCCAAAATGAAATAACACATCTATGGAGAGATACGGTTGTAGGTAATAGGTAAAATATATTTATTGAATGAATGTGTAAAGAATAAGGTGTCTCTATTAGTAAGCATTACAGAGTCCAAAGTGGACATTTTTTCAACTATTCTAAAATACTGAAAACATCAGTCTAGGGTGGAAGGGTGGTGCTAGGGAAAGAGACAAGTCTGCAGGGGGTCGAAGCCTCCTTTCAGCCATAGCTAGAGAACAAGGTGTCGTAGCATCCTTGTCTATTGTAGTAGGCAGAAAACCTTATGGGTGTTGTAGCATCCTAGTCTGTACTTGCAGGAAAAACATAGGGTGTGTTTTGCATCCTTTCTATTTCAGCAGTTAAACAATTTTGTAAATTCATCTTATTAATGGTTTTGTGTTGGTGGTTTTCTCTTTTGAGGTTTCCACGATAAAATCTGTGTCTTAATTGTTGATTTTGTGTAATTTAAAGAAAAAACTGACAATAATGATTCACCCCCCCCTCTCAGTATTGTGGGATAAACCGACAACTTGAACCAAGAGACCAAAAATTCTAAGAAGTTTAGTAATCCTTTTATCCTTTTATCCAAATCTCCTATTTGTAAGCATGTGAGGCAACAATGTATTTAGCCTCTGTAGTGGATAAAGCAACTGTTTCCTGAAGATTTCACATCCAAGTTATAGCTCCACCTATAAGAGTAAATACATAACATGAAGTAGACCTTCTCTTATCTAAATCACTTGCAAAATATGAATCAACAAAACCGCATACATAATCCCTGTTTATTATTAAAGGTGATATAATAGTCACTTGTGCCTCTTAGGTACTGAAGCACCCATTTCATTGCATTCCAATGTTCTTTTCTCGTATTTTCAATGTATATACTAACAACACCTACTGCATGTGAAATATTGGGTCTAGTACACACCATTGCATACATTAAACATCCTACTGCATTGGCATATGGTACATGAGACATATAATCATTTTCTTCAACACTACTAGGACATAAATCCGAAGAAATATTAAAATGGGAAGCCAAAGGAACATTCATAGGATTTTCCTTATTCATTTAGAATCTTACAAGTATTTTCTCAACATAATTCTCTTGTAAAAAAATAATCTTACTGTTTCTTCTGTCTCTGTGTATTTCAATACCCAAAATTTGTTTTGCAACTCCAATATCCTTCATATCAAAAGTCCTATCCATCTGAGCCTTCAACCTATTAATCTCATCCATGATTTTTCTCACAATAAAAATATCATCAACATATAGCACTAAGATAATGAGTATGTCATTTAACGTTTTGAATTATAAAAAATGATCATATTCATTTCTAGTATAACCTTGGCTCGCCATGAAAGAATCAAACTTCTTGTAGCCTTGCCTAGGTGACTGCTTCAGGACATACATTGATTTGTTGAGATTGCAAACTAATATAGCTTTATGATGGTGCAAAAAACCTTATGGTTGTTCCATATAAATCTCCTCTAAATATCCATGTAAGAAATTTGTCTTAACATCTAGTTTCTTTAACTCCAAATCAAGCAATGCGACTAGTACTAACACAATACGAATAGATATAAGCTTAAAAAATGGTGAAAAAACATTATGATATTCAATACCTTCCAGCTAGTAGTACCCTTTTGTGACCAATATGGATTTGTATATTTCAACCTTACCATCAACGCCTTTCTTCAACTTGAAGACCCACTTACATCCAACAATTTTTCTATCTTTGGGGAGTTCAACCAATTGCCATGTCTTATTTTTCTATAGAGAATCCATTTCTTCTTTCATTTCCATCTTCCACTTAGCATTTCCAACACAATCAATGGATTCCTGAAAACAAGAATTTTCTCCATCATCAGTAAATAAAACAGACGAAACAAAATCAGTATACCTCTTAGGAGGATTTCTCTCCCTTATTGATCTTCTTGGTGTAGGTTGTGGTATTTCCACGTTCTCTTGAATTTCTTCATCTTCTATGACTTCTCTCTCACCAGAAACTTCTTCTTGTTTCTTTGAGTCATGAGAAGATTGGCTCTCCAACTGAATTAGTTATTTTGATATTACATTTTCCTGTTCCACATTGACTCTTACATTTTCAGATTTAATCAAAGAAGATTCATAAAAAAATTACAGCTATGCTAATGCCGATATTGTGGGAAGTAGGATCCCACAATATATATCCTTTTGTTAGATCATCATATCCAACAAAAATGCACTTCTTTGATGTAGGGTCTAACTTAGATTGTTGATTTTTAGGAGTAAATGCATGCGGCTTCACAACCAAAGATTTTAAAATTCAAATAATCACAGGGGTGACCAATCCATAGCTCTTCCAGAATTTTATAGTCTACTTCCATTGATGGTGATCAATTTATTAGATACCAAGCAATAGAAACTACTTCAGTCCACAACGCTTTCCCTAAATTAGCATTACTGAGCATGCTCCTTGCTCTCTCTAGAAGAGTCATGTTCATGCATGCGCTTTGTAACACCATTTTGCCAAGGAGTGTATACATTTGTTTTATGTCTTATGATTTCTTCTTATTTGAAATATTTTTAAAACTCTAAAGAAGTAAACCCACCTCCATTATCTGTCCTTAAACACTTGATTATTCTACTAGTTCTTTTTTCCACCATAACTCTAAATTGTTTAAACGTGTTAAACAAATCAATTTTTCATTTTAGAACATAGACCCAAAATTTTCTAGAAACATCATCTGCAAATAATACATAATATTTTTGTCCCCCATAGGAAATGGTAGGAGATGGACCCCACAAATTAGAATCAATGTAGTCGAGAACACCTTTCATAACATCACTACTTGCTTTGAATTTTTGTCTACACTGCTTTCCAAATATACAATGTCTACAAAACATCAAATTCAGAGTCTTTAGATTTGGAAGCAATTTATGATTCATTAATACTCGGAAGTCCCTTTTCACTCATATGACCAAGACATTGATGCCATACTTGATTGGATCCTGACTCCTCTTCAGATACCAAAGCTATATCATTAAATTGAGTTCTTTGAACTAGTTTGTAAAGGTTTCTTTCTTTTTGTGCCTTCATGACCACTAAAGCACCATTAGAAACTTTTAGAATTCCACTTAAACCTGTAACCTTATGACCACAAGAATCCAACACTCCCAAAGAAATTAATTTTTTGTTTAATTCAGGTACATGTATAACATATAATTTTTCTTATAACTCCATCAAACATTTTAATTTTAACACTTCCAATCCCAACAGTATTACATGAATGATTTTTTTCCATCATTAATTATTTGATAGGAAGAAACCAATCTTTATGAGGACATATATGGTGTGAAGCACTAGAATCTAATAGTCATTCTTAATTATATTAAAAATCATTACAAATGGACAAAACCTCATCAATCATACCCGAATCAGAAGACTTAACACAATTTTCCTCTGATTTGGAGTCATCTTTCTTGGATTCTTGTCTTTTCCAACAATCCCTCTTGAGATGACTTGTCTTGTTATAGTACCAATATTTAAATTTTCTCTTTCTTCCCTTTGATTTTGACGTGGATGTACCTCTTGAATTTTCTCCTTTTTCTCTCGATCAACCTATAACAACCAAATCTTCTAGCGAAGAGGTTTCAAGACTAGATTTCTTCCTTAATTCCTCAGGCAATAATGCTCCAACCACATTGTCAAATTCTAAGGTATCAGTTGTACTAAGACTGATGGAAGAAACTACATGACCTCAAGATTGAGGTAAAGTACACAAGAGATTGAATTCTTTATCTTCATCGTCAATTTTAACATCCATACTACTTAACTGGAAAATAAGACTATTTTTTTTTGTTAAGAAATTTCCGTCACTCGGGGCCAGTGAATTTCCACCATTGGCTGAGAAACTGCAACTTAGGGGCATATAAGACGTCAAAATCACCCGGGGATCGCACCCGGCCTGGGCCACACCAACCCTTAACATGGATGTATTTTTGGATGTCTCCTCTCAACTAGCTCACCCCTAAGGGGTTTGAACCCAAGTCGCCTTTCTAACGATACCCACTCCTTAATCGATGACTTGGAAAGATTTGACAAATGGAAAGTAAGAGTATTAAAAAACTCAAATGATATGTTATATTCATACCTTCTTTAATTCTTATACCATATAGGTATCACTTCAAGTAAATTATGTTTGTCAAATATTTGGTCATATACAAACTTTCTAACTTGCTCCATAGGCTTGTTGTTTCCATTTCTCCAACAATGTTAAATAACACATTATATGCAATACATAATCGAAATGTGCTAAGTGCTCTAGCATCTAATTCCTCCCACTCATCATCCGTCAAAGTTAGAGGTTTCTTTCTCTTACTATCTAAGGATTTTTGTAACCCCTGTTGAACTAACATATCCCACATATTTAATTTCCATAGTTCAAAATGATTTTTGCCATTAAAATTTTCAATTTCAAACTTTGTGTTGGACATTGTTGTAAAATTTTTGTGATTTTTTTTAAATAAAAAAATATATATATATCACCACCACCTCCACACATCTCCTTTACTTAAATGGTTATGGGATGGGAAGGCTCTCACTTTTCTCCACCGTTCAAATTTAATAATTTAAAAAAAATATCACCAAACCAGGAAGACTTTTTACCTCCACACGTCCTAGATTCTTCTCTTCTTAGTGGGTAGTGGAAATTTGATTGTCAGCAAGAAGACGACTTGTTCTCTCCATGGTGTCTTCTCTAGCACTTGGAAAGTTGCCTTCCAAGTGCATATATCTCCCTTTTTCTTCACGGGAGAGCTCTCCTCTCCAATAACGAGCCAACAATGCTTTCTCACAGTCTCCAGGAAACCAGGCACACAGTCTTGATGCATGGTTCTCCAATAATCTCTTCATCATGGTTCTCCACGAGCCAACAACCGAAACTCTTCATTACGATTCCTCCTCAGTGGAATTTCCACATCCAGGAAACTTCCTTCATGTGTGGGCCTCTCCTCTCTTCCGTCCAGGTAGCAGTAGGTATCTCTTCCACGTACGGGTCTCTTATGTCTCTCTTCATGGAAAATCCTCCTCAGTGTACTTTCCACATATAGGAAACTTCCTTCACACGTGAGGCTCTCCTCTCTTCCATCTAGACATCAATAAGTCTCTCTTCCATGCATGTCTCTCCTATGTCCAGGTTGCAGCACTCTTCCACGTGTTAGTCTCTTCCTGGATATTATCCACCACTAGAAAAATCCCACATGATCTACATATATCTTCTTGTTGCAGCTGCAACTTTTCTCCCAAAATTCAAAAAATTTCGGGACCCTCCTTTTGCTTACATTGATTTGATTTTCTTCTTTGCTTTGATTTAATGACTCTTCAAAAGAGATGATTTCTAATGCCTGAAACGATCCATTTTGGTTTTTTTTTCCCTTGAACGTGTTTTCAAATGTTAAGTCGAAAGCTCTTTTGCTTGCGTTCCCGCCGTTGCGGAGAATTAATCGGCTTAGCTTCGTTATTTATCTCCGACGCATTTGTCTTAATCAGCTGATTTTTGGTTTTCACATCGGAACTTTTATTGCTACTTTCTCCGCAATTGCAGACGACAAATTGCAAGGTCTCCCGATCATCATTTTGATTTTTCCACCCCGCATTGTGGTTTTCGCCTCTCCTTTAGTCTTGGGATTTTCTCCTTTGCAGATGAAAAGGTCACTAGCCTTCCGATCTCTCAGTTGTTTTCCCTTTCGATTTAGACTTGACATTGCGGATTGATTTGTCCTATATGTTTCCGCCATTGCAGCCGCCGAACACACTAACCCTTCGGTCGTTTAGTCGTTTCTCCTCCGATGAATATTTTTCCCATTGCAGATTGACTTATCCTTTTTGATTCTGCCGTTGCGGCTCCCGATTCAACTATGGCTACAACGATTAGTCTGGCGAAGCTCCGACCCGGTCCTTTCGGGTGTCTCGTGGATAGCCTAGTGGTTTTCCCGCCCGACGTTGCAGAAGGGATTATCCTTGCGTCCTCCGATTCATAGTTTTCTGCTGTCCGATATTTTCCCCCCTCCGCTTATGTTTGTCCATATATATATATATATATATATATATGGGACCGGACATATGGATTATCATATTGTTTTTTTCGACTGTCGCTCTCGTGTGCTGTCATTTTCTCTAGCTCGCAAGGACCCCGTTGTCGGTACCTACGTCCAGGTGTCTCAACTGTGGAATCTTGAACGCCCTTCTTCCCTCCATCCACGCAGCGTTGCCAGGTAGGCTCCTCGTTACATTATCCCGTTCCGTTCGAACTCTTGGTTGATTTTTTCTACGGTTGGGTTTTTCCCACGGTCGTTTTCCCTTGGCCCGTTAGTTACATGCATATATATTGAGGATTTTGTAGCATAACTGTCCGTGGAGGGGGGCGTTTTGACGCATAGGGTAGTTCTCCCACAGCCTTATATTATGCGAACCTGCGCTTAGTGAATGGGGGGGTTTGCTGCAGACGGTCGTTACGCTGTCCACACCAATCTACCCTGTATGATGATGCTTTGGTAGAGGAAGGTTTTTCATGACCTTCACTTGGCGTTTGGAGTGGTTCCCCCCCCCCCCCTTCCCCCGTTTTGTTTCATGCTACCCGCATCCTCAAACCACAGCCATATGTCGTCGTGCTGTCGGTTTCGAACTCAAGTCGGTGAAAGAGATATATCACTGCACATAAGTTTTATTGATCATAGATTGCATGGGTGGTATTTTTTTAAATCACACCATTGTTAGGGCTAGAATAATTTCCACTGGTTTTTCCCGCGCAGCGCGATGATCATGGCGCCCGCAGATAGCCGTAATTTTCTTCATTTCAATGTAAATTTGTTTCCCGCTCGAGATTGGTTAATAAAACTGTTTGGTATTAGACAGCAGTGTTAGCTTGCACATATTTGCTTCATTTAAGTAATTTTTGTCATGCTAAACATAGATGAAGTGAAACACTACACTCTGTTGTCTCAATGTTTGCAACTTATCTGGAAATGGCTTAATGTTATTTCATATATGACAGGAATATTCCGAACTCAAAATGTCGAAGAGGCAAAAGAAGAAGGATCCTGTGGTTGAGGAGGAGCCCGAAGTAGAAGGTGTCACCAAAACCGAGTACATCTATGAAGACACCAAGTGCATATCTGGTGTAGAGCCGAAGTACCAGTGGGGAGAGATATACAGGTTGATCCCGCGCCGAGAGGTGCCTGATATGGGCTTGGAAGAAGAAGGAATTTATGCCAACATAGAGATATCTTCACTAATGAAGATTGCCACAAGACCAGAGCTTTTCCCATGCTCTGAAGTGATTGGTTGGATTCTACCCCGGGCAGATGTAACTACTATGATCCTGGAGAATGCAGACAAACAAGGCTATGCTGCTTATAGCCCAGGATATGTAGCACTGGCCTACCACCTGCCAGAAGCACAAGTTTTTCTGTCTTAGGATTGGTTAAATAACATTAGAATGGACCTTGTTGAGACCCTTAAAAGAATGTTGTTATCAGGAAAACATTTCAGAACCAAGCCTACAGGAGAGTATGATACAACAAGCTTAAGGGCCCCGTACAGGTTCATAGCTTTAATGCTTAACAGGATTTTTGGGAGAGCTCATGACAGGTTCTTCAAATTGGAATGGATGCCAATTATTTTTATGTTTCCACCCAGGGGACCATTTTCAACTGGGCCAACATAGTATCAAATAGTCTTTCATCCTGCATGGCCTCAGCTTTGGGAGGAGTGTCCCAAAAGAGGTCAGAATTTTATATGAGTTCCATACTCGTCGATTGTATATTGTGCAATCAACCTTTCTCTGGACTAAGGTGCATCTGGGACAGGGAGAGGATGCCTGTTTATGCTGCATACAAGCCACTATGGGTGCATAAATACCATAGTCATTACCGTGAGGTCCGTGAACAGTTCATCATGCCATTGTATACGCTCATTTTCCTGAAGGAGTGCGATTGCATGTCAGAGGAGGCGTTGCAAGTAATTGAAAAATATGCAGATTACTATCTGACTGAGGATGACCTCTAATTCAGAATGTTTGGAGGTTCAAGAGAACCCTCCCTACTGCCCAAATATGCCAATGATTACATCATTCACAAGGAGGCAGTTAGGCAAGTCTTCCTGGATGGCATAGGAAGCTTTTTGTTCGAACATAAGAAGACTGCCTATCCCCCTTTGCCTTTCAAGTTAGGAAGTTACAGGTTTACCAGGGTGAAGAAATCAGATGAGTTTGTAGAAGAGTTGGAAAGGTTTCATTTTGGTGAGATGCCCTTCCATAGAAATTATTCTCACAGCAAAGTGGCTGAACACTGCAAAGAAAACAGTGTCCAATTCGAATACACCCACCATTGGGATAGGGAAGAATCTGTCTTCCGTAGTGCTTTGAACATGACAGCCTTGAGGAGAAGGTTCAAGAAGAAGATAACCACAAAAGGTGGGAAGGGGAAGGATGAACAAGGCAAAGCTGATGAAGAAGCAAGGAAACGAAATGAGGAAGCCCAAAGGCTGGCACAAGAAGCCGAGCAGAGGATAGAGGTCTTTCTAGAGCACAACTCATTTGTGGATATGTTATAGAAGAGGTATCAAGAGGAAGAAGAAAAAATACATCACATTAAGGCCCTCGACCACCAGGTCTTAAGGAGTGAAGTAGATCATTCCGCCATCATTGTGCAGCTTTTGGAGGATCAACTTCGTTTAAGTGCGGCCAGAATTGAGGCCATCAAGAATCAAGCCGCGAAGTTTGAAATAAACATTCAATTTTTGGAGCCTTGTGCGTTTGAAGGCATCACCTTTGAGGCTTTGGCGTGGAAGAAATTCCTAAGTACTCAAGCCGGGCCCTCCTCGTGAATAATCATTCACTTTTGTAAAATGTAACGATTTTATAAAAATTTGAGGAAAGTTTTGGGAGGCGAAAAGTTGGGAATCCCAAGGGTTATTTGTGGGAAGCCCAACAGTTTCACCCTTTTTGTATAAATATAGGAGACTTAGAAGAAGAGGGGGCTTTTTCCGAGTTAGACATGAAAAACGATATTGTAAGAAGAACTACTTTTTTTTGCAATAAAGAATTATTGTTTGCCTGTTGGAGAAAGATCGGTGGGACTTTCAAATGTTATGTTGTGGATTGCGGAAAGATGAACTATTTCGATTTTTTGGATTTTTGTCCATTGACTGTGATATCGTTCTAACTCTGAGAGCCTATGTTCTTGTTTGAATGATTTCTGGTTCATTATGTGAAATTACCACCATGAGTAATGCATGTTGTTCATAAATAATTGGCTATCTTATTGTCTAAATATCTTTAATCATTCATGTGTTGTAGGAAGGAATATCAACTATCTGTATTTTCTCTTTATAATGCATGTATAATACACATTACTCATAAATAAGTTACAATTTGGCTCCCCAGGGATAGATAGATAGGTAGATAGATAGATAGTTAGCTTTACTCTCTTGTTGCATATGTGATTTAGATGCTTGTGAGTTCTAAGACGAGAGGTAAGAACCTGCGCATCACGTTGTGATTACTCCTTGCATCCTAATCACCCTGCATGGTTAATTAGGTACGTGCATATCATACTTTAAGTCAAAAATACAAAAATATACATGGTGGACCGGGCCGCAACCGGTAAACCCTTTGTTTTTGTTATTCGACCTACAGTAGCCGGACCGCAAACTAGACGGATTCCCTACTCCAAAAAGTCACGGGCTAGTTGGGAACGTTGACTGGGGAGAATCCCTTGCTGTTGTTGCCTGTGAATTTCTAGGCCTCAACAGTTTCTAGTTCTAGAAGAAGGGTCGCCAGTGCATGGCTGGCCGTGGAAACCTATTTTCCCAAGATTACCCCAGAAACAGATATTTGAAAGCTTTTGACCTGACCCAAGTCCTTACAGGTTTTGGTTCTGTCTTTGGAGCAAGTAAACCTAGTTTCATATTACGATGCTTCTTACTCAGACTCCTGTTTGTTCACCTTTGCTCATGGCTGGTATAAATTTGAATCATCCCAACCCTCTTTCGGCTTGGAGAGCTAGATAACCTTTGAACCTCACACCTCCTTTGCACAACCTACCTCAAGCTTTTGATAAGCTGCTACCTAAGTTTGATCCCGATGAGAAGATTGCTATAGAAGACCACTTGCAAAGTTTCTATTTAGAAATAGAAGGGCTTAGGGATGGGGAGCAAGAGGATATTGTCTGTAGATTGTTCACATATACCCTTAAAGGAGCAGCAACATCCTGGTATTTCAGTTTGACCACCAACTCTATTCTTGATTGGGATACCTTCGAAAGGATTTTCAGAAGTAAATATGTAGCCCAAAAGACTCATGCTTCACTAATGAAAGGTCTTGGTTTGTTCAAAAAAGAGAAGGATGAGAGGGTGCATCATTTTACTCAAAAGTTTTCATCATACTTAAAGAGATATTCTGAAATTGACAGACCCTCAGACAAAGTCTTAATTGAATATTATACCTCAGCCCTAGGACCTGAGTTGGCCATGTTTTCCAAAATGAAAGCCAGACCTACATTGGTAGAAACTTATGAAGAAGCATAAAGGGTAGAGGCAGAAAAGGAAAGTATAGAAGACTATCCCGAGCTACCTAAAGAAAAAACTACCGGGAAAAGGGCCTTATTACTGTCTAAACCTGGGAAGGAGCAATCACCTAATTTTGAGGGAATGCTAAAAATGATTCAGAAACTATCCAACCGAATAATAAATCTGGAGAAAGAAAGGGAATTTTAGAAAACTTACAAACCCTACTACCAAAAAAGGGAGGATAGCGACCAATTGAAAATCCCTCCACCAAATTCAGCATCAGTGAATATAATAGAGGTAGGGGGGGATAATTTCTGCACTTTCCACCAACAACCTCATTCTGAAAAGAAGTGTCCTCAATGGTTAAATTTGGTGACATTGGTTATGAATCAGCTGCTAGACTCTAAATTGACTAGGGACAGTGATAAAGAGGAAAAGAAAGACAAGAACATAGAGAAACAAGATCATGATACCATGTTTTTATGGGATGGTGTTTCACTTTTCGACACAGAAGAGAGTACTCTTAGATCTGAATATACACCTACAGCAGCGAAAGACATAGACCTAACAATTAAAGACAATGCAATAATTTCGAAGATTAAAAAACTGCAGGAGAATGTCAAGAGACAGGTAGATGTGAATGTTAAAGATAAAACACCTAAAGTCACTACTGTCAACCAGGAAACAGAGCCAATCAGCAAGCCTGTCAAACTTGTGGAAGATCAGGTAGGTGTTAATGAAGGAAACACTGAAGAAATTGAGGAGCTTAAAAAAGATGTACCCACTCAAAATCAAATGGGGGAAGAAGATATAGAACCAAGTTGGGAAGAGAAAGGTAAAACCCCGCCTTTTCTTTTGACTCTAGAAATGCTGAATCATAATGTGCATAATTGTTTGGTAGATTCTGGGTCATCGGTAAATGTCATGCCACTTGAATTTTGCAAAAGTATTAATGGACAACTAGAGCCCACTGCCTGGGAAGTAGTGCAGCTAGATAGAACAGGTGTCAAAGTAGTGGGAGAAATGAAGAATGTTCTCATTCGCTTTTCTGCAAATAACAAGATATGTCAATTTGTTGACATTATGGTGGCTGACATACCGGATGGATATGGGCTCATTCTTAACCGAGATTGGTCTGCCAGGTTAAAGGGTTATTTTTCTTCAGATTGGTCTCATTTATGGTTACCTCTCAAGGGTATCCATAATCGGATTAAAATTTTGAGGGAACCTTACATGAAGCATACTGTCACTAAGCTGGGAGAAGGTAATGAATCTGCTAATTCTGTCCTGGGAAATTATCTAACCGAGCTTAAGCTAAGATATCATACCTCAGGAAAGGCCAGTTCTAGAATTGACACTCAGCCTGAGCTCCTTCAACTTCCTCAGGCTGATGAGGATGACTGTAGATTAGTGGACATGGTCTCGATTTCAAAAATGGTACACTTAGACCATGGATAGGTTTTTGGCCTGCACTACAGCCTAGCCCTTTAACTCATTGGATTGAAGATATATATATATATATATATTTTTAAGGGCGGGCACACAATTTCTTTCCTTTTGCTTTGTACATAAATAAATTGATGTTGTTTTTCTTTAATGCTTCGATGATGTTTTCTTTTGATTTATTGCTTTGTTGTTGTTTTTCTTTTAGTTTAATGCTTTGTTACTAGGATTTTTTTTTTTTTAATAAAGAGGCAAATTTTTGGTTGCAATGGAAACATCAAGGTTCTTAATTAACTGAAATATTGAGTAAAAGACTGTGCTTTAAAACATAGAATGTCTTCTAGTAGCAGTTTTTCTATTTGGCCATGTATTCATTGAAGTCCTACTTAATCCCTGTAAATAACGCAGAGTCAAGAGGTCTGGAATACTATTTCGAGGCTCCATCCATTTCA
This sequence comes from Pseudotsuga menziesii, assembly GCA_001517045.1. NCBI lineage: Eukaryota > Viridiplantae > Streptophyta > Pinopsida > Pinales > Pinaceae > Pseudotsuga > Pseudotsuga menziesii. The sequence goes on along the minus strand of LPNX011159418.1, from coordinate 58,258 downwards.
CATCTAAAATGTCCAAGGGAGTGACAACAAATGACCCACAGAAAGGAAGCAAGGTAAACAGTATATCATATATAAATGATCCCATGCCATGATTTCAGAAAATCTAAAAGCTATCAAGAGTCAAAAATCCTTAAAGAAACAATACATATCTAAGCAAAGCATCAAAAGCATGAATTTTAGATTGCCAAAAGTTCCTCTCCGTCTGTGAGATGAAAAGTAAATTCTTCTCTCACACAAAAGGACACTATGGATAGAGGAGACTGAATAAAATTCGGAAAGAATGGCAGATGGAGGAATCAAAAGAACAAAATTTCAAAAGGAACAAAAGTGCAGTTGGCATGGGAATGAGGAACAAAAGGATAATGATGTTTACTATCTGTTACAATCCTGTGGTGTCAAAGCTAGAAACTACCTAAGGACGGGTAAAATAAATATCACTTATTAGGCCTCAAAAGAGTTATTCAGACTTGCAAATATTTTTTATGTTACCATTTCCCAAAGAATGGACTACTTCTCAATGATTTAAATGCATGGGTTGGCCAACTTAGGAATACAAACATCTAGAATATTTCAACTGTTATCAAGACGGTCTTGCACTAGGAGGAAGTTAAGTCAGAAATATGGGGTTCACCAAGTAGTCGGTAATTGTTGCAGCTGCAACTTTTTTCCCAAAATTCAAAAAATTTCGGGACCCTCCTTTTGCTTACATTGATTTGATTTTAATCTTTGGTTTGGTTTAATGACTCTTCAAAAGAGACGGTTTCTAATGCCTGAAACGATCCATTTTGTTTTTTTTTCCCTTGAACGCATTTTCAAATGTTAAGTCGGAAGCTCTTTTGCTTACGTTCCCGCCGTTGCGGAGAATTAATCGGCTTAGCTGCATTATTTATCTCCGACGCATTTGTCTTAATCGGCTGATTTTTGGTTTTCACATCAGAACTTTTATTGCTACTTTCTCCGCAATTGCGAACGGCAAATTGCGAGGTCTCCCGATCATCGTTTTGATTTTTCCACCCCACATTGTGGTTTTTGCCGCTCCTTTAGTCTTGGGCTTTCCGCCTTTGCGGATGAAAAGGTCACTAGCCTTCCGATCTCTCAGTTGTTTTCCCTTCCGATTTAGACTTGACATTGCAGATTGATTTGTCTTGTATGTTTCCGCCGTTGCGGCCAGCAAACACACTAACCCTCCAGTCATTTAGTCGTTTCTCCTCTGATGAAGATTTTTCCCATTGCGGATTGACTTATCCTTTTTGATTCCGCCGTTGCGGCTCCCGATTCCACTATGGCTCCGACGATTAGTCTGGTGAAGCTCCGACCCGGTCCTTTCAGGTGTCTCGCGGATAGCCTAGTGGTTTTCCCGCCCGACGTTGCGAAAGGGATTATCCTTGCGTCCTTCGATTTATAGTTTTCCACCGTCCGATATTTTTCCCCCTCCGCTTATGTTTGTCCATATATATATATATGGGACCGGACATATGGATTATCATATTGTTTTTTTTCGACTGTCGCTCTCATGTGCTGTTGTTTTCTCAATCTCGCAAGGACCCCATTGTCGGTACCCGTGTCCAGGTGGCTCAACTGTGAAAGCTTGAACGCCCTTCTTCCCTCCGTACACGCAGCGTTTCCAGGTAGGCTCCTCGTTATATTATCCCATTCCGTTCGAAATCTTGGTTGATTTTTTCTACGGTTGGGTTTTTCCCACAACCGTTTTCCCTTGTCCCATTAGTTACATGCATATATATTGAGGATTTTGTAGCATAACTGTCCGTGGAGGGGGGTGTTTTGACCCACAAGGTAGTTTTCCCACGGCCTTATATTATGCGACCCTGCGCTTAGTGAATGGGGGGTTTGGTGCAGACGACCGTTACGTTGTCCGCACCAATCTAACTTGTATGATGATGCTTTGGTAGAGGAAGGTTTTTCATGACCTTCCTATGGCGTTTGGAGTGGTCCCCCCCCCCCCCATTTTGTTTCGTGCTACCCACATCCTCAAACCACAGCCGTATGTCGTCGTCCTGTCGGTTTCGAACTCAAGCCGGTGAAGGAGACATATCACTGCACATACGTTTTATTGATCATAGATTGCATGGGTGGTATTTTGTTAAAGCACACCACTGTTAGGGCTGGAATAATTTCCACTGGTTTTTCCCGCGTGGCACGATGATCATGGCGCCCGCAAATAGCCGGAATTTTCTTCATTTCAATGTAAATTTGTTTCCCGCTCGAGATTGGTTAATAAAACTGTTTGGTATTAGACAACAGTGTTAGCTTGTGCATATTTGCTTCATTTAAGTAATTTCTGTCATGCTAAACATAGATAAAGTGAAACACTACACTCGGTTGTCTCAATGTTTGCAACTTATCTGGAAATGGCTTAATGTTATTTCATATATGACAGGAAGATTCCGAACTCGAAATGTCGAAGAGGCAAAAGAAGAAGGCTCCTGTGGTCGAGGAGGAGCCCGAAGTAGAAGTTGTCACCAAAACGGAGTACATCTATGAAGACACCAAGTGCATATCTGGTGTAGAGCCGGAGTACCAGTGGGGAGAGATATACAGGTTGATCACGCGCCGAGAGGTGCCTGATATGGGCTTGGAAGAAGAAGGAATTTACGCCAACATAGAGAGATCTTCACTGATGAAGATTTCCACAAGACCAGAGCTTTTCCCATGCTCTGAAGTGATTGGTTGGATTCTGCCCCGGGCAGATGTAACTACTATGATCCTGGAGAATGCGGACAAACAAGGCTATGCTGCTTATAGCCCAGGATATGTAGCACTGGCCTACCACCTGCCAGAAGCACAAGTTTTTCTGTCTGACGATTGGTTAAATAACATTAGAATGGACCTTGTTGAGACCCTTAAAAGAATGCTGTTATCATAAAAACATTTCAGAACCAGGCCTACAGGAGAGTATGATACAACAAGCGTAAGGGCCCCGTACAGGTTCATAGCTTTAATGCTTAACATGATTTTTGGGAAAGCTCACGGCAGGTTCTTCAAATTGGAATGGATGCCAATTATTTTTTATGTTGCCACCCAGGGGACCATTTTCAACTGGGCCAACATAGTATCGAACAGTATTTCATCCTACATGGCCTCAGCTTTGGGAGGAGTGTCCCAAATGAGGTCAGAATTTTATATGAGTTCCATACTCGTCGATTGTATATTGTGCAATCAACCTTTCCCTGGACTAAGGTGCATCTGGGACAGGGAGAGGATGCTTGTTTATGCTGCATACAAGCCACTATGGGCGCATAAATACCATAGTCATTACCGTGAGGTCTGCGAACAGTTCATCATGCCATTGTATACGCTCATTTTCCTAAAGGAGTGTGATTGCATGTCAAAGGAGGCGTTGCAAGTAATTGAAAAATATGCAGATTACTATCTAACTGAGGATGGCCTCTACTTCAAAATGTTTGGAGGTTCAAGAGCACCCTCCCTATTGCCCAAATATGCCACTGACTACATCATTCACAAGGAGGCAGTTAGGCAAGTCTTCCTGGATGGCATAGGAATATTTTTGTTCGAACATAAGAAGACTGCCTATCCCCCTTTTCCTTTCAAGTTAGGAAGTTACAGGTTTACCAGGGTGAAGAAAACAGATGAGTTTGTAGAAGAGTTGGAAAGGTTTCATTTTGGTGAGATGCCCTTCCATAGAAATGATTCTCGCAGCAAAGTGGCTGATCATTGCAAAGAAAACAATGTCCATTTCGAATACACCCACCATTGGGATAGGGAAGAATCTGTCTTCCGCAGTGCTTTGAACATGACATCCTTGAGGAGAAGGTTCAAGAAGAAGATAACCACAAAAGGTGGGAAGGGGCAGGATGAACAAGCCAAAGCTAATGAAGAAGCAAGGAAATGAAACGAGGAAGCCCAAAGGATGGCACAAGAAGCTGAGTAGAGGCTAGAGGTCTTTCCAGACCATAACTCATTTGTGGAGATGTTACAGAAGAGGTATCAAGAGGAAGAAGAAAAAATACAGCACATTAAGGCCCCTGACCACCAGGTCTTAAGGAGTGAAGTAGATCATTCCGCCATCAGTGTGCAGCTTTTGGAGGATCAACTTCGTTTAAGTGCGGCCAGAATTGAGGCCATCAAGTATCAAGCCGCGAAGTTCGAAATAAACATTCAATTTTTGGAGCCTTGTGCGTTTGAAGGCATCGACTATGAGGCTTTGGCGTGGAAGAAATTCCTAAGTACTCAAGTCGGGTCCTCCTCGTGAATAATCATTCACTTTTGTAAAATGTAACGATTTTATAAACATTTGAGGAAAGTTTTGGGAGGCGAAAAGTTGGGAAGCCCAAGGGTTATTTGTGGGCAGCCCAATAGTTTCACCCTTTTTGTATAAATATAGGAGACTTAGAAGAAGAGGGGGATTTTTCCCAGTTAGACATGAAAAGCGATATTGTAAGAAGAACTACTTTTTTTTGCAATAAATAATTATTGTTTGCCTGTTGGAGAAAGATCGGTGGGACTTTCAAATGTTATGTTGTGGATTGCGGAAAGATGAACTATTTCGTTTTTCTGGCTTTTTGTCCATTGACTGTGAGATCGTTCTAACTCTTAGAGCCTATTTTCTTGTTTGAATGATTTCTAGTTCATTATGTGAAATTACCACCATGAGTAATGCATGTTGTTCTTAAACAATTGGCTATCTGATTGTCTAAATATCTTTAATCATTCATGTGTTGTAGGAAGGAATATCAGCTATCTGTGTTTTCTCTTTATAATGCATGTATAATACACATTACTCATAAATAAGTTACAATTTGGCTCCCCAGGGATAGATAAATAGGTAGATAGATAGATAGTTAGCTTTACTCTCTTGTTGCATATGTGATTTTGATGCTTGCGAGTTCTAAGACGAGAGGTAAGAACCTGCGCATCATGTTGTGATTACTCCTTGCATCCTAATCACCCTGCATGGTTAATTAGGTATGTGCATATCATACTTTAAGTCAAAAATACAAAAATATACACGGTGGACCGGGCCGCAACCGGTAAACCCTTTGTTTTTGTTATTCGACCTACGGTAGACGGAACGCAAACCGGACGGATTCCCTACTCCAAATAGTCACGGGCTAGTTGGGAACGTTGACTGGGGAGAATCCCTTGCTGTTGTTGCCTGCGAATTTCCAGGCCTAAACACTTTTCTAGACACAGACTAGACACAATGTCCTCCGGATGATCAATGATCTCCTTTCCTCCACGGTAGGCTGCAGACTATCTTCACGGTGGCTCCTCTTCATTATGTAGACAAGCATATTTTCTCTTTTTTCTCACAAGACTCTGATACCACTTGTTAAATATTTAGAGACAAATTACAAGAAGAAACACCATTAAAAACCAACAATTAATGTGGTAAAACCCCATAAGGGTAAACATCCACACAAGCAAAGTATTGAATCTCATTAATGAAGAACAAGATATTACATGATGGGCCTCAGTCTCACAGACTATTGATACATTATCTATCCCAACCATACACTATATACTTCATGAAATAAGTTACATGAGTAAAACCATTATTGGTTATGCACATTATGAAAACTTATCGTAAACACAATATATTATTTGTCATTATTAGCATATCTAAAACCCTAGATGTTAATCCCTTGACATATGTTACTATTTGTTTATTATTGTGGAACAAGGTTTCAAGACTATGGACTTGGAAATTATTGTTGTTGTTGTTGCTTGTTTTAAAAAATAACTAGCTCGATATGGACAACTAATGAGAATAAGGGGCTATGTATTCCACGTGTGAGGGGGTTTGGGGGCTAGGAGTTGATGCTCTTCCTAACATTACTTTTTGGGCCCTATTTTTGGTTATTTTTATTTATTGAGGTACTATTACACTCTCTTGGATGTTTAGTAGGACCCTTTTGACTAATGCGCCTTCCTTGGCCTTGGTTTGGTGTCATTTGTAACTCCTCATATGCTAGTGCACCCTCCTTGGTTGTTTTTATCCATGACTATTTGAAGTGTAAATCCCAACTTTTGATGAACTCTTTTGCTAATTTTGAGAATGTAATCTCATGAATGAGTAACTCCTATACGAATTTGAGTTGGATTGGGAGGATTTCGAGTTGGACTGGCTATTGTTTTAGCAATATAGAGTTGTCAAGTATTAACTTGGGCTATTTTGTTGAATTATAAAAAGAACCATTAAAAGCAAATGTAATATAGAGACACCAATATATGTGGTTCATCCCATTCAAGGGTTCTGTCCACCAAAATTGTTAACATTTTTATTAATTCGTTCAACAATGAAGGGTTACATTTCTGTAGCACATCCACCGCAATTTACATCCCTTTTTTTCCATAGAGAACACTTACAGTATAATATTTATCTTTGTTGTAAGGAATTCCAATAAACATGGACATTAGCCTCTAGACAATTCAAAATCTCTTCACTTTAACTGTCCATTAACTTCCAAATCGATTTAAACATTCTTCACTTGAACTATTCAATTGAAGATTATAAAAAATTACAAACATAAATTTATTATACTTCCACTCCCTCTTACTTAGAACATATATACTTATATTTAGTTATAGATCTATCATTTTAAGTTTTCAAATGTGAAGGCTCATGGTGTTGGTCTATACGTATTCTCCACTAAATTAATATTAAATATTCATTCTTTCCTTTAAGTATGGAAGCCAAGGATTACGCTACATCATACTTTAGTCATCCAAAAGTTATATATAATAAATTTAGCTTTCTCATTAACCAACAAAAGTCACGGAAAGCCAAGGATTCCGCATTAGAGTGACATTATTGCTGTTGTTGTTGTTTTTTTTTAAATAACTAGCTCAACATGGACAACTAACAAGAATAGGGGGGTATGGATTCCACGTGTGAGGGGGTTGGGGGTTAGAAGTTGTTTCTCTCCATAACATTACTTGTTGGACCCTATTTTATTTTTATTTTTTATTGAGGTACTATTACACCCTCTTGGATGTTTAGTGGGACCCTCTTGACTACTACACCTTCCTTGGCCTTGGTTTGGTTTCATTTGTAACTCCTCGTATGTTAATGCACCCTCACTGGTTGTTTCTATCCAACACTCTTTGAATTGTAACTCCCAACTTTTGATGAATTCTTTTTCTATTTTGAGAATGGAATCTCATGAACGAGTAACTCCTCTACCAATTTGAGTTGGATTGGGAGGAATTCAAGTTAATATTGTGTGGTTTGAGTAGCCCCAATGAATTTGAGTTAGCTCTCTTAGGAATTCAAATGGCTATAGAGGTATTTGAATTGGCCCTCTTTCCTTATTTTTATCTCTCCATGAGCTCTCGAGTGTAGTGGAATTCTCCCTTTTCTATAAAATGTATGCTCTCGAGTAGGAGATGCATAGTGTTGCTGAAGATTGAAGGCCTTGTAATGATGTTTGAAGACCCTATGATGGGGATTGAAGATTGATCTATATTTACACAACATGAGTGTTATAGAATCATTTTTAAACCTTATGCATCATTCCTTGATGACCTTCCCATGTCCCTATGCAGACTCACTATACCCCCCTTACTCAATATAGACCTGATGCTCCAGTTTAACCCTTAAAAATACATTTTTGGAGATACATGTGGCTCAACAGATATGCAGCTCATGTATACATATCTTTCACTCTAATTCGACCCTCCATTTCCCATGTTATATATTGATCCATTGTGAATCATTGGAAAATAATAAACTTGGAGAGTAAGGAAACTATGGAAAATTTTCGCCCCATATCCATATGCTTGAGTCTGCATCCGTTTGGTCTTGTTGATAGAAGTCTTTGTGTTCATCTCCAAAGCTCTCGATTGTATTTGTGAGATTACCTTGTTATGGAGGATAGGAGTGGTGGAGGCCTAGCTGGAGGAACTTGGTTTCTTGGTTATGATGAGTTGCCGACATAGGTTGTCACATTTTATCTGTATTTTTATGTTAATAGAAATATCCATTTCTCGTCCAAATTTTATGTGCAATTGTTTATATTTGTATCCATGGTTATAGTTGTTTTATACATATTTAAATGTATTATGCTAGTTTGAATGTTAACATTTAATATATTTTATGTTTGGATATATATTTTTTGTTGAGGGAAAATCGTAGGGAATAAGCATTTGATCGTAAGCTCAACAGTGGTGTTCTTTGAATTTTTGGTTGAGGTATGGGTTATTTCCCTTAGTTGTTAGCTTCTTTAATTTTTCTAGCATACTTGAGAATGGATGTAATTTCTGGCATCATCCTTTCTATTGTGGTCCACCCTAAGCCATAGGAATATTTTTTCTATAATAGTAAGTCCTTATCCCATTTCTTGTCTCTATCTAGATCTAGCTCGTAAATCCTGGGTGATGGTGGTGATATCCCGAGGGCTTGTGGAGAGAGGGGAGGTTGAGGGGAGGCACAACTCACCTGGTAGATTAGATGGAAGGGAAAGTTTAGATGGACAAAGGTGTAGTTGTGGTATCCTCACAAAGATAAGAAGGGTGCAATCATATGTTATGGTTTATTTATTTCTAAGTATTTTTGGGTTGTGAGACCTATTCTGTTGTGTGTGGAATGTCATTTCCAATTATGGACACTTTTTATGTCATTGAAAATGATTTTCGTTTGTCTGGGATATAGTTTATTTTATGTGGCAGTTATCCCAATGTTGAGATGAGCGCACCATACCTTTTGGTTTGAGAGTACCTCTCCTATGGATCTATGGTCTCAGGTTGAGGGGTGACTTAAAAGATGCATGATTGTGGCATGTCTATGAGTTTGTGGAACGTTGTCCTATTAGTTTCCCTTTTAGAATATGAGTATTTTGTTATGATATTATTTACTGCATTTTATGAGGTATCTATGTTCATGGATATAATTTTTATCTATGTTATATGGATGTAGGTGGAATCCAAAAGATATGATGTTATTATTTTTTATATGGCTATAGGTGGTAGTCTGTAGAGATGATCTCTAATACTGTTAACATGGTTGATTGTGGTAGCCTCTAAATATGTTCAATTATATTGTTTACGACAACTTACAAAACTAATTTTATTGATGAATCATATGGTTTTAATAGATCCAATAATTGATGTTTGATTACATTCATGATTGCATTGCATGTGCATTCGAAAAATAATATGCATCGAAAGTTTGCATTTATTTTTAAATAAAAGGGATAATTGTTTAATTTTATTTGGCTTGTTGCCATGCTATCCTAGCCTTAATTACCCTTATTCCTCTGTGCAATACCTTGATTCAGGGGTGAAAAAACGAAGTTGGGAAACAATTTTGTGACAATTGACTTTTTTTGTTATAATTTCCAGTTTCTCGACCGAGAGAAAATTCAACATAATTTGTCGGCCGAGAGTTGTAATATTTCTTGAACAAGAAATTAACCATAGTTCAAATTCTCTCGTCCGAGAGTTCTTCCATAGTTAGATAATTTTTCGACCGAGAATATTAAATTTTCTCGTCTGAGAGTATAACCATATTTTTTATATTAAACTCTCGAATAAGTTTCTCAGCGGAGAGTTTAGATTCCTTTGAAACTCTTGGCCGAGAAATGTTTAACTATATAAACAAAAACCCTCCCCCCGCTAGTCGTTGTGTGTCATTGTTCAACGCTAGTGATTTTCCATCATTCAAACCCAGAGGACACTGAAACACTGAAAGGAAGGGAACAACCACATGAACTAAGGAAAGACGAAGGGAACAACTTGGAACACATGAAGACGAAAGGAACGACCACGCAAAGAGGACCGTCAATTTGAACTCTTTCTTTACACAGAGGGAATGGCCACACGAAGAGCGAGTTCCTTCGATTTATCCTCTCTTTCATTTCCAACACTCATTTTGGTCGATCGCCGGCTAAGTAATTTTCGTCGACCGTCGACTAAGTAATTTGGTCATTTGTCGGCTAAGTAATTTTGGTGCTAGTTAGGGAGCTAGATTTGCGCGTCGAGTCGCTAGGCTTTTCTTTTTTGTAGAGCCTCAAATAAATTGATGTTATCCTACCCGAGGTAGAGAAAAATAATTAAATGCCAGTAATAATAAATTGCTTTCTTTGCTCGAATGAGGTATTTTGTTCTCTTCGTCCCCCCTCAAATCGAGGATTTGCGTAAATTAAGAACATTAAATGAGAAGGTTTTCAGTAATCTGTCCCAAGCAAACATATTTCATGCGCTCGACTTGGTCTGTTCGAAACATTTTTAAATGGGATTCTTCGTTAATAAAAGCCCCACTTTGAACTCCAAGTTGCTAAGGTAATTCATTTATCATATCAGGTTCAAAAGTATTTCCATAGAGAAAAAAATCAATTTATAGGGTTTTGTGTTGGAGCTGCTTAAACCTTCAAACGTATATGTAAGTCGCATATTTTGGCCCATACTCTATAAACCCATCGTAAGCAGAAGTAATGGCTTACTATTTATTTTGTCTCATGAAAGTATGATTGGACCTACCCGCCGGTTACTACCAAGAACCTACCTAGCGACCTATTTTATAAGGGTGATTTGATATATAAATTGCTGCTACACGTTAAAACAGGAAATAGAGGGTGTGGGTCAGTACATTTCACTTCAAACCCACGCCTAGAAGATGGACAAGATAAATATTACTTTTGATTACTCAAAAGGTTCAATTGGGAAATGAATTAAGGGAGGGCTAATTAGTTGAGCTCTCCTCTCCTCTTAGTCGATCCCTCCTCTCCTTTTAGTCGAGCCCTATGAACTTTCGTCGGACCTCATAACATCACCACCAAAAACACTTTTTATCAGAATCTCTTCCTATATCATCTTATATTCATAGTATGGATGACCATCCCATAATTCAGAGTATGCCTACCTCTTCCTCAGAAGCAGTGTAATCTGTAAAGAGGTAGGGTAGGTATGCTTGTAGGTGAGGTAGCTCAGTCCGTCATCCATAATAGATTGGGATGATAACCAAGCTAATAGCGACACAAGGTTCGAGTCCAAGCAGATCCTATCAAGAACTATTGTTCGTAGGCCCGTATATGTAAATGTAGCTTCAATTGGGCCATATTAGATAAGGGTTTCTTTAATTAGCTAATAAATGTATGGGTAGCTTTGGAAGAAGCCACAAATATGTACATACACTATATGGGTAGCTTTGGAAGAAGCCACAAATATGTACATACACTATTTATTATGAGTCATCACTGATACTTATTTCATAGGGATCACCTGACCATAGAGAAGGATAGGACTCCTCAATTTTGGGTCCTCCACTCAAGGAAGGGTGTGCCCAGGAAAAACGAAAAATGGAAAAGGTTTAAAAAATATGTCCCAAAATATTTTTTTAAACTGCAACTGGTTGTTTATAATGGGTGTCGTAGAGATGTGATCATCGTATCTCATCGTATTTGAATTATTCTCCTTGTTGATTGTTGATGCCCCATTGGGTCACTTAGGATAAATATACTCCCATAGAGGTCACTAGTCCCAAGCCTTACTACCTTAGGTATAAGAGAGAGCTCTAGTCTCAGTAAGATATTTATTTCACTTAGGTTAGGTACAACCTTATCGGTATGAATACTTTTACAATATATGTTGTTTCCTTTTGGATTGAATACACCCGACACGACCTACCAAAGTACCGAGAACGAATGAAACCAGGATCGCAGGAACTAAAACTCCCAGTAGTTTTAGTATTTATTAAAAATATGGACAAGTTCAACGTAGATATGAAATATATCATACATTAATAGAATACATAAATATTGTCTGGAAGATATTATGGAGAAACAACAACTATTCCATTCCAATTCAAACTGGTAAGAGATACCTACCTATTGCCATAGAAGATCAGACTACAAGTTACATTATGCCTATTAACTTCATGGGAAAAGGTACGAACTATAAAGTATAGGTCATGAAGTACTTGCAACTTCCAATAATAGTTTAACAACAACCCCACCTTGTTGAGTTTAGTTCTCATTAATTTCAAAGAAGCTTATTAATGTTAAAGGAAGTGATGATGTGGCATGTGTGATGATGCTAGGAAACCACATGATGGTGTTCTAGTTCTATTAGGAAGTCATTGTTGCATAATGACATCATTCTATAACACTATGAAAATATTGGAAATTGAATAAGTCTCTCCAAAACAATTGGTTGAATCACCCATGTCGGCGTAACTCATCCATTCGATGCAAAAGGGCTAGCTGAATCATCCATGTCGGCGCAAATCATCCATTATCTATGAAATGATTAGAGAGGTTGGGAAAATACTGTTTCGACACAACTGAAAGAAATTCACTGACACCATCGGAGGTGACTCATGCGTGGGTGCTGAAATGATCGGAGAGGTTGAGAAAACATTGCCGATAACAAAGGTTGCTGAGTGTTTGGGTTGAATCAGAGTTTTTAGTCGAAATGGTCACATTCCCCGAAATCAGAAGAAAAGGGATAAGGCAACTGATACAATCGGTGTAACTTAGAAAATATCACCGATATAATCGACCGATGCGACGATACACCAATACGCAGAGAAAAGGTGACAATGTCATTGATACAATCGAATGATGCGTCGATACAACGATACACCAAGAAAAGGTGACAATGTCATTGATACGCTAATAAATTCTTTTTGTTAGGTTACTAGACCTAGTGGTTCTGCTAAACATATAACCTAACTAAAAGATTGTACAGTCAAGTAAGGATAAATGACTATGGACGTGACTAACAAATAGAGTTTTTTTTTAATAATAACATAGACATATTATTTTTGAAAATCCATGTTTATGAATGAATATGAGTGTCCATAATAACGTTTAATGAAGAGGCACATCTTCAGAGCGAAAGGTTGTGAGTATTGAAAAAGTATGAGGTTGTAAAGGTATGGAGGAAGTATTTAAATTGAAGTTCAAAGAGAAAAGAAGGTGTCTTTATGATCCAGATCCATGTAGTAGTAGAAGCAGATAGAGACCAAAGACAACCAGTGACATATAACATAAAGAAGATCTAGAATTCAAATAAAATATGTCAGGGTGGTAGGGTGGCGCTAGGGAAAGAAACAAGCTTGCTAAGGGTTCGTAGCCTCCTTCCAGTAGTAGCTGGTAAATAGGGTGTAGTAGCATCCTTTTAGTAGAAGCTTATAAAATTAGGGGGTTGTAGCCTCGTTCCAGTACTTGCTGGTAAATAGGGTGTAGTACCATCCTTGTCTATAGTAGCAGGCATAAACTATTTGTAAATACAATTTTGCAGTAATAGGAAGTATTGGTGGTTTACCCAATTGGGCTTCCACAATAAAGTTGTGTTATACGTGTTCAGTTTGATCTTATGTGTTAATGAATAAATTAAAAGTGGTTTATATTTTTAAAATTTATCAATACTGATTCACCCCCCCTCTTAGTATTGTCCAATATTCCAACACACCCCAGTGCAAGTGGAACAACAATGAGGAATTAGAAGAAGTGTTATAGAATCAGTTCCAACGAATTCAAATAAAAGTTAAACTATATATGCTAGTATGGCCCTACTACTAGCACTTGAAACTGCCTTAGTATGTAGTATAGGTGGTTCTCCATGGAATCCCTAGAGACTTCTAGCTTCAGTCAAAGTCAATTCCATAACAATAAGTTGTTAATGAGTACCATCCACAAGAGTGAAAGTAATACTACTGGGCACTATAGACTTTTAGTTGTGTGCATTATGAGAAAGAAAGAGGCCTTATATAGAGCCGAGCGTAAGTGAAAGGGTAAGGGATATAGATCTACCCTTTCCAATGCCATTTCTACTATTGGATCACTAACTCTAATCAAAATTAACATCAACATTGAATCCATATCCTCCTCATTCACCCCCCCTCTCAGTATTGTACAATATTCCAACGGTTAGTATCAGAGCGGGTTCCTAAATAAAAACCACTATTGATCAACAAGAAGGGTTAGCCACCAACATACCAGCACTATTCACAGGAGAAAATTATGCATACTGGAGTGTGAGAATGAAGTTCCATCTGATGTATCTTGGATGGAAGGCTTGGGAAACAACTGAAAGAGAGTATTAAAATATAGACGAAAACCTACCTACAGACAGTGTGGAGATAGGCCAATATGAGGGTAATGTGAAATCCTTAAATGCCATCTTGAGTGTATTGACAAACACTGTATTTGTAAAAGTCATGCAATGCAAAATTGGTAAACAAGCTTGGGATAAGTTAAATATTATCTATGAATGAGCATACAAGGTCAAAGAATCCAAGCTTCAGACATATAGAGGGAAGTTTGAGAGCCTAAAAATGAAAGAAGAAGAAAACATTGGAGAATACCTTCTAAGAGTAGATGAAGTTGTAAATTCTATTAGAGGTCTTGGAGGAAAATTAAAGGAAAGAGAAGTACTTGATAAGGTACTAAGATCATTTCCAATGAAGTATGACTCAAAGGTGTCCACTTTAGAAGAATTAAATGACCTTGATATTGTTATTGTAGATGAACTACATGGGATTCTCACTGCATATGAGATGAGAACGGGGAAAAATGATCCTTCAAGAAAACATGCAGCATTTAAAGCCATAAAATCTTCAAAGAAGTCCAAAGCTGCATCCAAAAACCATTCAGATATTTCAGATGATGAAGAATCCATCTTTATTAAAAAATATTGAAAGAGGCACTAGAAAATACGAAGGAAAGTTACCCCTAAAGTGTTTTAGCTGTGGAGGAATCAAACACTTAGCTTCAAAATGTCCTTACCCTAAACAAGATGATAGTGATAAGAGAGAATTCTCAAAGAAGTTCAAAAAGGGTAAAAAGGGAAACAAAAAGAAAATTCTTTACACAATGGAAGATAGTGAAGATGAAGATACAAGTGGAGATAAAGAAACAAATATTCTATTCATGGGAATTGATACTCAAGCTTAGAATGGTGAATAAGATGAGGACGGTATAGTAGACTTAAAATATGAACTCATTAGTGCTCTTGAAGAACTTGAAAAATGTAGGAGAAAGAGAAGCCAGTCAAACCATGGCATTAGCGAGTTGGAAAATCAACTCCTTTAGGCCAAAAATATTGAAGAGGACCTAAATTTGCAGCTCAAAAGAAGAATACAATATTATGAAAGGTTTGAAGAAGAGATCATGCAGCTTAGGAAAAGGCTTGATGAAGAAGCTATCAAATTAAAGTTTGAGAACAACTCAAAGGTATTAGATGATATCTTAAGTAGCCAAAGACCATCAAGTGATAAATCTGTTCTAGGATATGACAAAGAAAATATGCCAAAATATTCCTCTTTTACTGACCAAGGTGGAAATAAAAGAAGCTATGTTGATGTACTGAAAAAGTCTTGTGAAAAAGGAAGAAAGCAAGAAATATGGTCCATCCTCCTATGACAAAAACAAAGCAAATGAAGTGTCCAAAAGACTAGTGACAAATATATATCATCATATATTTTTGGGTCATTCTTATGCTTGTAATAACTTTGGTCACAAAGTGTTAAATTGTAGAGCCCTTAGAGAGTTTTGAGAATACAAGAAGAAATCACCTAGTGAAAAACAAAAAGGAAGAAATCATAACCGCTTTACACTTCTTCAAAGATATGACCTAGAGTGTTAGAAATGTAATAACTATGGACATATGGAAAGACATTGTAAACTGATGACTCCTACAAAATAGATTGTTGCAAGTAAGTTTCAAGACAAAAACAAAAAGAAGGATTGGAAGAAAAAGGAAGAAAACAAGAGATCCATGATTGCTCTATGCGCAACAGAGAAACAAGATCTATGGCATATAGATAGTGGGTGTTCAAAACACATGACAGGTGATCCAACCAGGTTCATAAAATTAAAAGATAATAATGGTAGAGTCACATTTGGAGACAATAAGTCTTCCAAAATAATTGGCAAATGTACAATTGTTATCGATAGTAATATCAAAGTATAAAATGTGTTGCTAGTAGAAAAACTTAAGCCTAATCTCCTTAGTGCAAGTTAAACATGTGACCAAGGGCACATCTGTATTTTTGAATCTGAGTAGTGTGAAATTAGGAAAAAAGGACTTAGGAAGAATTGTTAGCACTGCTGTAAGAAATTCAAACAATGTATACATCCTAGAAAATGAAAACCAATGCCACTTAATTATGGTTGATGAAAGTTGGTTATGGCATAGAATGTTGGGACACTTAAACATTGATAATATTGTCAAGGTAAGTAAGAAGGAATCTGTGAGAGACTTGCCTAAAATTGTGAAACCTCTAAATTCACTTTGTAGACATTGTCAACATGGGAAGAAAACTAAACATAGTTTCAAAACAAAAGAACATATGAACTCACATCCTCTGGAAATAGTTCACACTGATCTTTGTGGGCCAACAAGGACTAAAAGTATGCAAGGAGAATACAATTTTATGTTGCTCATTGATGACTATACAAGGATGACTTGGGAAACATTTCTCAAAGAAAAATCAGAAGATTTCAAAAAATTCAAAATATTCAAAGCGATGGTTGAAAATGAGATAAATGAGAAAATCAAATGTCTTAGATCAGAGAATGGGGGAAATTTTACCTCAAACGAGTTCAATGATTTTTGTGAAATACATTGGATTAAAAGACAATTTTCAGCTGCAAAGACTCCCTAGTAGAATGGTGTTGTTGAAAGGAAGAATAAAACAATATAAGATGCTACCAGAACAATGCTTAATGAAGCAAAGTTGTCAGATGCATATTGTAGAGAAGCAGTATACACAATTGTCTATATACTTAACAGAGGACAACTCAGAGTGAATAAGGACAAGACTCCTTATGAACTATGGTATGGAAGACCGGCCTCAGTCAAATACTTCAGAGTGTTTGATATCAAGTGCTACAGTAAAAGGAATGAGGATGATCTTGGTAAGTTTGATTCAAGGACTGATGAAGGTATATTTTTAGGATATTCATCCACCAAGAAGGCATATAGAAAGTGCATATGTAAGAATATATGACATGAAACCAAGAAGGATAATAAGTCATGATGGAGATACAAGTACAAATGATGAAGAAAAGGAAGACCTGCAAAAAGATAAAAGTATTCATGATGAAGAAGAGGAATTAGAGGAGGAAGATATAGTGGAAAGTCAAGAAGATTCTCCAAGAAGAATACAAAAAGATCATCCTAAGACACAGATCATCAGTGACAAAGATGTTAGAGTCAGTACAAGGATACAACTACTATTTAATGAACAAGCCCTACTCTCAGTAGTGAAGCCTAAGAATTTTACTAAAGCCAACAAGAATGATGAATGGATCAAGGACATGAATGAATAATTGGATCAGATTGATAAAAACGAAACCTGGGAACTTGTCCCAAGACTCAAAGACAAAAATATTATAGGGACCAAATGGGTGTTCAAGAACAAGTTTAATCAATATGGACAAGTGATAAGGAGCAAAGCTAGATTAGTATGTAAAGGGTATGCTCATATGGACGATATTGATTTTGAGGAAACTTATGCCCTTGTAGCAAAACTTGAAGCAATATGAATGTTTTTAGCACTTCCATGCTATAAAAATTTTAAAGTATATCAAATGGATGTCAAGTCTGTATTTATGAATGGAAAACTAGAAGAATAGGTTGTGTTTGTAAATTGAAAAAGGAACTCTATGGCCTCAAATAAGATCCAGGGGCATGGTTTTCAAGTATGGATAGCTACTTAAAGCAACAAGGGTTTAAGAGAGGGGCCACTAAAAGTAATCTCTACTTAAAAATAAAAGATGAAAATATGACTATTGTTGTTGTTTTTGTAGATGACATCATATTTGGAAGAAATTTACAAATACTAAGTGTAAACTTTGCTTCTGAAATGAAGAAGGAATTTGAAATGTCAATGTTGGGTGAACTAACATTCTTCTTAGGATTACAAGTTTATCAAACAGACAAAGGATTTTTTTATCTCTCAAACTAAGTACATTAAAGACATGCTTAAAATATTTAAGATGGAATATTCCAAGCCTGTTAGTACTCCTATGATCACAGGTTGTAAGTTAAGTAAGTACGATGAGTCTTTGGAAATGGATCATACCATGTATAGATCCATGATAGGCAGGCTACTATATTTGAAAGCTACAAGACTAGATGTAATGCAAGCTGTAGTTTTGGTTGCTAGGTTTGAGTCATGCAAGCTATATAAACTAATTTTAAATACATTTTTGTAGTAATAGGAAGTATTGGTGGTTTACCCAATTGGGATTCCACGATAAATTTGTGTTATGTGTGTTCAATTTGATCTTATGTGTTAATGAATAAATTAAAAGTGGTTTATATTGTTAAAAGTTATCAATACTGATTCACCTCACCCTCTCTCAGTATTATCCGATATTCGAACACACCCCAATGCAAGTGGAACAACAATGGGGAATTAGAAGAAGTGTTATAGAATCAGTTCCAACAAATTCAAATAAAAGTTAAACTATATATGCTAGTATGGCCCTAGTACTAGAACTTGAAACTTCCTTAGTATGTAGTGTAGGTGGTTCTCCATGGAATTCCTAGAGACTGCTAGCTTCAGTCAGATTCAATTCCATAACAATAAGCTGTTAATAAGTACCAACCATAAGAGTGAAAGTCATACTACTGAGCACTATACACTTCCAGTTGTGTGCATTATGAGAAATAAAGAGGCCTTATATAGAGCTGAGCATAGGTAAAAGGGTAAGGGATATATCTCTTCCCTTTCCAACACCATTTCTACTATTGTGTCACAAAATCTAATCAACATTAACTTGAACATTGAATCCATATCCGCCTTATTCCTTGGTGGGTGTTTCTATGTCAGGAATTCAGGGGGCTATATATGTTTTTTGCTACGTTTGGTTCTTTTTATGACTGGCGAGTATGTCTCCTCTATCTGGTTACTACGCTTGGTTCTCTATGTGTAGGTGATGAAGGACCTCTCCTGTTTGTTCAGTATCAATAAGTGAAAGGGGACAAGTTGAATGGGTAATGGGTAGTGGCGATTTAGGAGTATATGTAGGAATGATTGATCTGTCTGGGTAAGATTTGAATTTGGTAGGTTGTTTCATTCTCTACACTTTCTAACACCATTTTTATTGACTTACCAACACCAATCGACATCTACTATCGTATCTGACTCCCTATCGACAACTATGATTGATCAAGTATAACATTAGCATCATGGAGTAGCATCATCATCGAGTAGCAGGATATTATTGATAAATCCAAATATGAGGCTATTTCTCAGCTTGCATTATATATCTACTTATAAAACAATTAGCTCCTCAACTGGACCTGGTGAGGCATCTATCTGTGAGACTATGATGGGTTATGCCATATGTGTGTATGTGGGGCTATGTGGGAGTAAGGATATGTATGAGAGTTGTAGAGGTAACAATTATAAGGTAGAGTTGTAGGGTGGAGTTGGATTTGTAGGTCATGTGCCTTAACACTGGGAGCACCTCTTTGGTAAGGTGTTCTTGGTGGGATGGCCTCTCTTGTAATATTGGGAATTGTTTATTGGGAATACTATTATCATAAGATGTATGTTGTGTCCTTTGGACTACCTATCATTGTGGATGTCACCCCATATAGGGACGTCGGAAGGGTATGATGAAGGGTATTATGGGGAAGTTAGAAGGCTCGTCCATATTGGTACAATATCTAAGATAAAGTAGAAAGAGAGATAATAAGTTTTTTGTCCTATTTGGGAAGATGTTTCATGTGTTCAGTGTACCACCACCCATCTCTGTAGATGTTATCAATCAATCATTATAAAAGCACAACCTCCCTTTATATTACTAACACTATCTTACAAGCATGAAGTGTTTGGTACATGATCCTATCATAGAGAAAGTTCCTGAAATTCCAACATTTAGTGATAAGAAAATCCATTTTAAGTGCCCCAATGAGGAGGAATACATTCCTTGAACTTCCTAAAGATGATTTTTATCTAAAGAAAATTTTTGAATTAAACATTTTTGTGAAATATGTTCCAAGAAAACTTGTTTCTTGGGCCAAACCTGTAGGTAATCAATCAATATATCTCAAGCATCACCCTCCTCCCTTAAGGGAACTGCCCTCCTAGCATGAATGAACACACCTGACTAGATATTAATGTATTAATGTGTATTGGCACATGATCTTAGGTGCATTATAAGTAAAAAATAATCAATCAAATTGAGGTAGTAACTCATGTTCTGTATTGGTAAGTGAGTTGAGGTATTATAGGGTATAGATCGAGGGTTGAGTTCAAAATCAAGTGAGAGCTTTGAGTAAGAGCTTTGAGTAAGAGCTTCGAGGGTTGAGTTTGAGGTGGAGTTTTAGGGCTATGGCTCCATCGATTTTATTATAGAGAAAATTTATGAAATAAAAAAATGAATTCATTTCCACTTGGCATCGACTATTTTCTATCAGCTATTGGATATCATAGATAAATGTTTTAAAATGGGATAGGATAGGATTTGTCGACCACAAGGGAGGGTCCTATCTTGGAAAAGAGAAAAATCATTTCATTGGTCCATTGAGGAATTCTCCTTACATCGGGGCACATAAATTATCTTTTTTATTATTGATAATCACCTTTTTAGGAAGTTTCCCTATGTCAGGAGGATGGATTCAATTTCTTTTAGCTTGAGCTCTTTTATATGCTACTATAACGTTGGAAAAGAGGATATAGAAGAACATTCAAAAAAGAAGAGGTTAGGTCGTTCCATTCAAGGAGGTAAGGGAGGGAGGCCCATTCATGCAGGTCAAGTACTTTATTTAGGAAGGTCAAGGAAAGTCCATTTAGGGAGGTTTTAGCACCAGTGCGAGGTGTACCCATTCCCAAAATTACTTCCTCCACCCAAGTACCCTTACCAATAGATGAGAGAAGATATTTTCTCCTAGTCAAGTAAGGTACCTTCTCAGTCCACCAAGTACACCTAGCCCACCAAGTGAAAAAATAGATGGGCTGTTGGGGGAGGTCTACCAAAAGGATAAGCAACAACCTCCTAGTACTACTTTGGTGATGATGCAAGGCTACCAAAAATTGTACTATAATATTCTCAAAATTGCAAACATATGTAGAGAGTCTAAAAACAAAATTAGGCTATTGGGGGTTTATATATGCTCATGTTTGCGAGACATTCCTCGAACATTTTCGTCATTTTATCCAGACGAGGTATGGGTCTAGTAATAGAGCACCCATCCATGCCTTCAATTTGGACCTTGTGACAATGTACCTTTAACCCATCTTTTTATAACACCTATTCCCTCATGGAGTTATGCTTAGTGCAGTCACCTTCATGGAGCACCTCCTTTTTTTGCTGGTAAATTCTGGTTAGGTATTGACAAGTAATATATAGACCTTTTTCTATGCAATTGCAGCAACTCCTCCCTACCAAATAGTAAAATCTCATGGGATCTTATCACAATGTCTCTAATTGTCTACTCTCTCTCTTACTAGGAAGAAAACTGTATGTCATGTCCTGACTCCCTCATATAGTTGGGGTATCTCATCCTTAAGTGCCCTTCCTACAAACGATATTTTCTTTTTCTTTATTGCAAAGGCCAGAGAGAGGATAGTGAAGGTGTCCCTGTCATCCTGATCATCAACTTTTACTGATTTTCATTTCTAAAAATCAGCTTCAGCTTCTTATTCTTCTTCTTCATCATGATATGATTCCTTTTCAGGATCTTCTTCATCACATGAATCAGAATTGGATTCTTTCAGACATTACTTAAGCTCGACTGCTTTACCCTAATTTTCCTTGCCACTATGGTCTTCACTACCCCCATTTCTACCTGATATGTACCATGTGCTACCTTCTCTTTCACCTTCTTACTGGTCTCTTTCTTACTCATGCTTTTATCTTGGGGGATAGGAATTAATATTTCATTCATGTTATAGGTAGGGGTCTTCATTGTATAGTTTCTCTGCATCAGGAATGCTTACATTGAGTGGAATTGCTTTTGGGATTTCCCTGAGCTCTTGTTTTTCTCGCTTAGTTGATTTACAATATTACCCACCAATGTTTTGTTTAGTGAGTGCTGGAGTTAGGAAGGGTGGCATCGGGTTTATTGACCTTGTAAAGGACATCCAATGGTTCTCCTTATTCCCTTGTCCTTTTCTAACCTCTATTTTCAGATTGGAATATCTATTTGGATAATTATATTCTTCTTTTTCCAACATTGAATGAGACTTCAAACTATTAGCTCTATTCTCTCTGAGTTCGCATGTCGCACATCCTATAGAGGAGACCCTCATGGTATCAAGTGCACTTTCCAATATTTTGATGTCCCTGGCTTGTGAGGACCCATATCATATATATTTCCCAACCAACCCGAGACATACGCATCAAATTCATCCATGAAAGTTAGTCTTTGTCCCTAGGAAGGAGAGACAAAGTTCTTGTCCCGCACACACAAGCAACCTGAGAAATCAATGCCAGGGGGAGCTTAGAAAGCTCATATTTGACTGATACCCAAGGGTAAGATCAACAATTCAAAATTTTAGTAAGTGGTGTTTAACACCTACTCCTTCCATTCCTACATTCTGTGTCTCTAGCAACCTAAATACTCTATTTCTTGAAATGGTAGTTTCCTCCTCGCCCTATTGGACCGCAAAAAAATATAACTTGAACTAGGAATAATTTTTTTTCCTATATTCGTATAAAATTTTTCCTATTATATTTATGGTATCACGACACTTGTCGTCAATACCATTCATGGATTCAGCACCATGCAATAGGGAGAAAAGTGTGAACCCAAGCTTAGGTCCTCGGTCACTTTGCAGAACCCACCCTCCTTTTGATTCGATCCAGCCACAGGTTCCACTACGGCTACCTTATAACAATCTAGTAGAAAATCCTTATCAAATTTAGGGTACCTTTCCCTCCATACACCCCAAACTCCTCCATTCCATTCGATAAAGTGAAAAATAAAACTGATCGACTTGGCTTATCACCTTACCAGAGCGAACTCACTCATATGGTTTCATTTAGGTCTGGGATGGACCATATGATTTTTGATCGGTCAATTGATACTCATTTGAGAGCTCCTCTCGGGCGTAGCTAAAGTATTTGATGTGGAGGCACCCCTGTCATCATGATCATCAACTCTTACTGATTCTCATTTCTAAAAATCAACTTCTGCTTCTGATTCTTTTTCTTCATCATGATCTGATTCATTTTCAGGATCTTATTCATCACATGAATCTGAATTGGATTATTTGGATTGTTGATCATGATCTTATTCCTTTTCAGGATCTTCTTCATCACATGAATCTGAATTGAATTGGATTCTTTAGAATCAAATCTATCACAGAAAACATCCATGTTTTAATAGTTAAACAACTGTGGTTGTTATTGTCTCTTGAATGTGATAGATTTGTTGTGAACAATAGAGATACTACATTGTGTTAGAATAATCAACCCATAGTTACCTACCTTAGACATTAATTTAATTATTTTTGTCTTATTACCTTGTTTCCTAGATTCCATTCTATGCTAGTTTCCTTCTACAAGTCCTAGAAGTCAACACATGCTAAAATTGAGTCATGGAGCACTTGGGAAACATCTTGGAAACCCAATTTAGCATGTCTTCTTTATTCCAGATCCTTCAAAGTGCATATCTGCTTTTTCTGAAAAGCTACCTTGTTTTATTCTGATTTAAGGCAAAAGGAAAACCTAGACTAGGTGTAGTTGACTTGTTTTTTTTCCCACATCATCCTCCCTCCTTTTATCCAAATAAAATAATTTTTTAGTTGTATTTCTATCCCTCTTTAGCTTTCCCACTTGACTTAGCAATTTCGTGAGCATCTTCATAGATTTGGAAACTGCTTTATGCACCTATGGGGGATTTGACTAGATTTAGTAAGCCTACTTTTTGACTATTTCGAATGGCATATTTATGCATTTTATTCTCTCATGTAATTATATATTACAGCATCCTATGACTTCAAAATGTTGTCTATTGTACACTTATTGAATACAGATTAGTGTTATGCTCCAATTTCAGTCTCCTTTGGTGTGAATTTTGCATGTTTGATTAGCAATTTTGTGAGTGTAATTGTTCTATATCTTGGGTTCAATTTCTACATGGTATCAGATCCTTTTTAGATCAATTTAACTCCTTCCTTATTGCTATTTCAGGTTCAACATCTTGACTAGGAGCGCATTCTGCTCACTAGAGGGCACAATTTCTGAGCTATAAACCAATCTCAGAAGATCATCTTGACTCCATTCAATTTCTTTGAGTGCAAAGATGAGATGGAGATATTATTGAGAGTGAAATGTCTCTATAGGGTGACTATGTAAACTGAGTCATATCCCACTATAGCTGTAGATAAAATTAAATTGCACAACAGGAGGGATGAGGGCTATGGTCTTTTGTGTCTAAGATTGGTCCTGACTATTCAGTGTTTGTTTCAACCTTCCATGCCACCAAGTTTACAGCTTGATCCTGGAAGATTCCTAATCTTGCAGAGTTCATGGAATCCCTCACACAGCAGCAAGATAAGTTGGTGATGATGGGCACCATCAAACCTTCCAAATACCAAGATTTGGTTGCTGGAGATTCAAGGGTGGATTCAAACAGCAAGAAAAAAGCTAAAAATCCACTTGAGCAAAAGAGAGACAAGAACAAGTCTTAAGAGGAGCCCCAAGGTTCCAAGAAGAACTCCCAGAAGAAGAAGAACAAAGGAGAAATGAGCAAGTGCGCATACTGCAATAAGGGCTATCATCCTGAGAGCTCTTGTATGAAGAAGCAAATTGACATGTTGACCCAAATCCCGGAGAAGAATAACATCTCCCTTCCTGATTGCTCAAAGAAGAGGGAAGGAGGATCAAATTCAGAGGATAGAGAGAGAGTACATGCCTTGGTTGTTGGCACATCAAGCTCACCTAGATTCACCATAGACATTCTCCTCTCTTGACATGTTGAAAGGTCCACCAATAGTTTTGGGAGATGACTCTCTCACTAACATTTTGGGGAAGGGAAGGATTGATCTTGACCATGGTAAGTTCAATAATGTGTTGTATGTTCCAGGCCTTGCCTCTAATCCCTTGTCAGTGTATCTGATGACTCATACTGGGTCTCCAAAGAAGGTCATCATCTCCCCTGATGATGTTGAAATCACTGATATTTTGAATGGTAAAGTCATAGAAAAAGGTGTTGTAGATCATACTTCGAAGGTATACAAGTTTTCCCACTTTCTACCCTACTCAAACCCCTATGCTCTTTTGATTCATGATAAGGAAGCAAGAAAGCTTTGGCATGAAAGATTTGGCCATATTAACTACAAGTATCTTTCTGATTTGAGTGAAAATGATATGGTCATAGGGTTACCAAATATCAAGTTTTCTAAGGGAGTCTGTCAAGGTTGTATCCTAGGAAAACACCCAGAGCACAAGTATGAGAAAGCTAGTCATGAGAGAACCTCTGCACCTCTTGAGCTGATCCACAGTGACATTGCTGGTCCATTCCCTCATATGTCCATGAGTCAATCCAAATATGAACTAAACTTCATAGATGAATTTTCTAGGTATTGTTGGATTCACTTCCTAAAGCATAAGTCTGAAGTTTTTGACCTCTTCAAAGTCTTTAGAGCCTTGGTTGAAAACCAGTCTAGGAGGAAACTCAAGATCCTCAGATTTGACAATGGTGGTGATTATGTCAAGTATGAGTTCATTTAGTATTGTAAAGATTCATTTATTCAGATGCAACATTCAATCCCTTACAGAGCATAGCAAAATGGTGTTGCTGAGAGAAAGAACAGATCATTGAAGGAGATGGCAACCTGCATGATGGAGGATAAGACTTTTCCGCCAAAGTTTTGGGCCAAGGATATAAACTGTGCATCCTACATCTAGAATAGGGTGCCTCATAAGCATCTTGATGGTATGAATCCTTTCAAATCTTCGAGTGGGGACAAGCCAGATGTGACCCATTTTAGGAGTTTTGGATCAAAGGCTTGGGCTAGAATTCCAACTAAAAAAAGGAAGGCTTTGTAGCCCCAAATCCAAGAGTGCCTATTTGTTGGGTATTCTGAAGATTCAAAAGGGTACAAACTGATCAAATTGAGCACTAACAAATATTTTATTGAAAGAAGTGTTTAGTTCCAAGAAGATCCTTTAGTAGTAGTTGAAGTTGGAGAGTCTTCTTCACCACCAGATCCATTGATTGTAAGTGAAGAGACTAATGAGTTTGCTGATTCTGATATGTCTGATAATGATGATTTAATTTCATATCGTAATAGTCCTACAAGACTAAAATGGGCAGCAAATACCATTCATGCATCTAGGGAACTAGCTGGAAATCCTAGTGACACTAGGAGGATTAGATGTCAATTTGAGAGTGCCCTTTGTGTGAAAGATCCTCTATTTGTTGAGAAGTTATATATGATGGTTGAATCAGATCCAGAGACATATGAAGATTCAGCACATGATCCAAGATGGAAAAGAGCCATGAAAGAAGAATTCAGCTCACTCCAGAAGAACAACACTT
The DNA here is from genome assembly GCA_001517045.1 of Pseudotsuga menziesii. NCBI lineage: Eukaryota > Viridiplantae > Streptophyta > Pinopsida > Pinales > Pinaceae > Pseudotsuga > Pseudotsuga menziesii. The sequence continues at coordinate 31,828 of LPNX011159418.1, read as the reverse complement.
GGGAACTAGTTGATCTTCCCCCAGGGAGGAAGCTAGTTCAATGTAAGTGGGTTTTCAAGAATAAGTTTACTGCTGATGGTTCACCTTTGAAATATAAGGCAAGATTGGTAGAAAAGGGATACTCACAAGTAAATGGTATTGACTACAATGAAACCTTTTCACCAGTGGCAAAGATGGACTCCATAAAGCTAGCTTTAGCCATTGCAGCTTCTAAGCAGTGGGAGGTACATCACAGGATGTGAAGTGTGCTTTCCTAAATGGAGATCTCACTAAAGATATTTACATGCAAAAACCTGAAGGGTTTGTTTATAATCCATCTTTAGTGTGCAGGTTAAAGAAATCATTGTATGGGTTCAAGCAAGCCCCCAAGGCTTGGTATGCCAAGATTGATGGATTTTTTCTATCACTGAGTTTTGTTTGATGCAAGTCTGATCCTAATGTATATTTGCAGCTGATTCATGTTTATTTGATGATTATTGTCTTGTATGTGGATGAAATTCTGATTACAGGAAGTTCAAAGAAAGAGATTGCCTCCTTGAAGGATGTAATGAACCATGTATTTTCTATGTCATATTTGGGATTGTTGATCCAATTATTGGGTCTCAAAATTTATCAATATCATGGAATCAAAGTACATCAGTCCAAGTATGCTTTGGATTTGCTGAACAAGTTCAACATGAAATAGTGCAAGCCAAGCAAGGCTCCCTTCCTTTCAGGAGTTAAGCTTGAATAAGAAGTTAGTGTGGCTTTGAGATACATGGATCAGCCTCATGAGACCCATTGGAGAGTAGCCAAAAGGATCCTAAACTTTGTTCAAGGAACAAGAACTCATGGGATCTTCTACAAAGCAAAATATGATCTTGATTTGATTGGGTTTACTGACAGTGATTAGGTAGGTGACAACAAAGATCGAAAGTCTACATCAGGATATGTGTTCATGCTTACAGAAGGACCAATCAGCTGGTCAAGCAAGAAGCAGAGTTCCATAACACTCTCATCTACAAAAGAAGAGTATAGAGGAGATGTAAATGCAGCAACTCAATGTTTGTGGTTGCAGGGGATACTTGGAGAATGTGGTTTTGAATCAGAGTTTTCAACTATTATCTACTGTGATAATCAGAGCACCATTCGAATCTGCAATGATCTAGTTCAGAGACAGCGAACCAAGCACATTGAGATCCATATGCACTACATAAGATAACTTGTGCATGATGGCACCATTGATCTACTCTTCTGTGCATATTCATAACAAGTAGTAGACATCTTCACCAAAGTTTTTCGTGAGAAGACCTTCATCAATCTCAAATCACTACTGGGGATTGCTTATCATGCTGTGAAGCATGATTGATGACAAGGCAGTGTCTCAAATATATTTACACATATACAACTTGTTTCTCTAATTTGTATGCCCATTTATTAAATTGGCCATGAATTGGATGTTCTTCCCATCTTTTCCTGGTCTATTAAGTTTGTAATAATGATTTCTCTTTTGCACTTATTCAACTTCATAAGATAAATATGGTTACATGTTCATCATAGGATCTTCCAGGAGCTGTGTTTGCTGAATATTTGGCAATAAATTTGGACATAAAAGAGTTGAATGAAAGGACATATATGTTTCAAGAAATTTTTGCATATGATGGATTTGTCCTTTATGCCATTTGGAGGGAGAAACTGTGGAACACTTGTTACTAGGCTGCACATATACCAAACAGGTGTGGAAGGATGTCACCACTTTTCACATGATCATATTTACTTGGCCTCACAGTGATCTGAATTTATGTGTGAACAAAATGAAAGAACAAATACAAAATCATAATCACAGACATTTTGCAAAGATAACATGTATACAATAAATACACATTATATTAAATGGAAGAAATAGAACATATTGTAATACAATATCTAGAATGGTCGTAGCTATCTCTAAGAAGAGATGTGATTGTTACGCTCATCTGTGCAAATCTCCATACAAAATGAGGCCAAAGGGGCCTATTTATAACAAGGACAAGGGTGAGAACTCCAAAATTCCAAAACATAACCCTAGAAGATGAACCGTCATAAAGTTTGCGGCCCCAAGGTGGTAAGTTGAATAGTCAACTTCCCGGGGTCATAACTTTTGCATACAATATTCAATTTGGGTGCTCGATATCTCGTTGGAAACTATTTGATTTTGGAACTTGATATCTTGACTATAGACAAATGTATGACCAATGTAATTATTTGGCCACCCAAATTGCCAAAAAACATCGTTTAGGGCCTCAAAAAATCCCTAGAAGTTTGGGACCCAAAAAACCGTAGAAAAATAACTAGGAAACTGCCACATTGGACAAATATTTTGAGCCGGTGGAATAGTTGGGTGGACACCGACCTCGATCTGGATCACACAGGGATTTGAGGGGATCCCTCTTCACTTGGATCAGAAATTTACTTGGGTGGTCTCTTTTTCCTTGTTATATTTACTGGTTTGTTTGGAAATACATAAACTCGTTACTATTTGACAACAAAAGACCTTGTTACTCTAGTCTTATCAATAGTATACTTACTACTGATAAGTTATCAAAAGAATCATTGAGTATTCCCAGAGGGAAAATATTTTATGAAGAACATGTTCTGGGTAACATTGTTGTTGTTGGATCTTTTGATATATTCTGAGCACATTTGGCATTTTGGTTCTGAGGTTGATTGTTGGAACAGGTTTGGGAGCTAGAGGCAGATATAACATATTTTGATAGTCAATCTATGCTAGGAGCCAGTGGCAGAGATAACAGTTTTTGAAGGACAATCCGTGCAACTTTTGGTTGTTGCATTTTGACATTTTGGATTTGGATACAATTTTACATTTTGCATATGTTAGTTACTCCACTGATATGTGGACAGTTGTGTAACCTTCTAGGATATTTTAATTACTTCTGATGAACTTGTTGTATTTCTGTGATTATTTTTTCTGATTGGGATGACAGTGATACGAGTCTTTGGACACATGTTGACATACTTATAATGCATCTATAGAGTAGGCTTTCTTTTTCTGTAAGTTCTTCGAGAATTAAACCCCATATAACAAACTTCCTTTGGATTAGGTTCTAGATGAGTTACAGTCATTATGTGAAAACCACCAGGGACTTCTCATCCAATTGAGACCCATGCCATTTGGGTGGAAGCTGAGGCAGATCACTGTGAAAATGAAATTGCAGTGTATTGATAATGATGATACTTGAGATTATTAATCAATGAAAATTTTCTTTCTTGAGAATTCTTTCTATATTTATTGTTATGGTATCCATTAATGTTCATATTTTTTAACTTTCTGTCATGTAAACTTGGTCAAGTACATGCTATGCCATGAGGATGAATAGAAGAAAGATGTATTTTTCACAAGATATTATGTTATGTAGACTATTGCCTTGTAGTTTGGGATGTATTTATTAAAATCCTTGATGATCAATGTTGTGGATGAAATGACTCAGTATTTTGTAAGGTTTATCTTGGCCTTACATAGCCATATTGAACCTATTATATCTCAACATATTTGTTGATCCTAGTCAATGGATAAATTTATCTTTTATTCCACTCTTAAAGACCATCTCATATTTAGGATTTCTCACAAAATAGAATGTAATCGATTGTGGCTTGATGCTCATAATGTATAGGTTGGAAGGGTCATAAATAATGTCAATATTTGGTATATTAAGTGACTATCCCATGCAATCTTGCATATGTCACCCAACAAACAAATTCAAGAAACTTTGTTTTCTTTCATAAATGTAGGGAACATATAGTGGGAATGTACTTTCATTTGAAGTTTCCCAATAAGACAATGATTTGTGTGGGAAGAGGCATTGTAAAATTTAAATAACATTTGCATCAAATCAATGGTATTCGTTACAATTTAGATAATGCTAGAATCAACATTTATTTATTTTTTAAATTAACTTTTACATATATTAATTACCAACACATAGAAACATGGAATTGATATTGAACACTCACTTCTCTAAGGCACTATTGTTTGATGTGATTATTGTTTGAATCAGGGAAAGAGTTTATTTCTTGGTTTGAAATTTCATGATTTGACCAACATAATTTCAAGGTTTTGGATAGTAGACTACAGTGTTTTCTATTACCATTGTATATAAATCAATAATGATAGTTATACCACCATCAACTATTGTGAGTAATTTACTCACATAGATGGAACTCCTACTCATATTTGAAATAAATAATGAATTCAATTTGCTTGGAGCACTTTTCATCAAACTCAAGCAATTTGATAATGGCATCCTTACTTGACAATGAAAAACACATTATGTTCCCTAGGAAGTTATACACTTATATATATCTCTTATAGTGTTAGGAACATACTTTTTTAGTTTCATTAGCCAAAATTGATGCACATGCTAGACACATAATTGTTGAAAAATTCAAAACATCATTATGGATGAATAATATTTACATGAAAAATGGACATTAAATACACAAAGAAATAAGGGAATTAAAAAAAAAACTAAGAGTACACACCTTATTGATAAAATATCTGTGAGGGGAATCATAAAAAATAAAGTATAAAGGGTTCCATGTGGCACTAGAAGGAAATTAACACATTGGTAAAATTCTTGCAACCACACTGTAATAGTCTATCACAATACATTCTTTGATATGGCCCAAGTGGGGTTTCCATTTGATGTGTGTGAAAAAAAAAGAATGGTGTACAAAGGTAATTCCCATGGAAAAATATTTCATGAATAAATATTATAGACTAATAATATTGGTCTGGTAAATGAGGTCAATAGAAAATAAAACTTCATGAATTCATATTATAGAATAAGAACATGGTATTGGTAAATAAGGCCACTTGAAACAAGAACTTCATGAATTCATATTATAGAATAAGAACATGGTATTGGTAAATAAGGCCACTTGAAACAAGAACTTCATGAATTCATATTATTGAATAATATTATCATAATGGTATATAAGGGAATTGGAAAAACATATTTTTTGAATTAATATTTATAACATAATATGAATGTTGGCCAAGCAGATATGGCACTAGAAACTATAATTTAATGAAAACTTATTGAATACGAATATTGTCATCCAGGTAAATAAGGTCACTACATAGTAATATTTCATGAAATCGCATTATAGAATTTAGTAATATTGTCTTGGTAAATAAGAACATTAAAAAAATCATTTTATGAATTCATACTAAAGAATAATAATGCCACATTGGCAATTAAGGAATTTAGAAAGTAAACATTCATTAATTACTATTGGTATAGAACAATAACATTCTATTAGTAAATAAGGCCACTAGAAAGAAAAATTTCCTAGACTCTTATTCCAAAAGAATAATGTCAGACTAGTATAAAAGGGGAGTAGAAACCAAAATACCTTGTATATGTTTGTGAAAAAAATATAATCCATCATGTAGTCATCATTGTGCCAATGCATAATAATATGATCCCCTTTCCATCTTGTCACTATGGCTAGCATGAATGAATCCTATTTAGAAGGAACACTTCCACCTTATTCCTTTACACCCAATACTTGACATTGAGGGAGTCATCCTTCCTTATCACTGTTGGAATATATTAAACCCACTCATAACTTAGGATAAAATAATTAATCATTATTTGATTAATTATTAACCCACTAGCTTAATTAGTTGGCATCCACTTGCACCTTAAAGTCAATACATGCCATATATATCCTAGGAATGATTTATTTCTAATTCTGGGTTGATCTTGACCACCTTTTTACCATCCGGAATTAGTATACAACACTTTACAGCAGATTCTGCTTTATTCTACTTTTTCTACTTTTCTATGGATAAAATAAAAGCTAGTAAACTAGGAAACTGGCAGCTTTTGTTTCCAACCCATCCTCCATTAGTTTTTATCCATTTTCTAGGATTAGCATGTTTTTCTATATCCCTTGACAACTCACTTATTCTTTTTCCAATTCGTGAGGTCCTTGATAGATTTGGGAAGTGCTTTAGCCACCTATGGGGGTTTTCTATATTTTGGTAAGTGAGCCTTTTTGAGCTTGATGAGTTGTCTCCATACAACTTGATTTTCCTATGAGTGATGTACTATTTATGTACACTATTATTCATCATTATTCAATGGAAGGATACACATCAATATTCATCTCTTCATTCATGTGATTCAGTCTCTTTTCTTCTCTGAATTTTTCCTGTGTATGCTTGTGAGAATTCTTAGTAGCAGTATATATTTCATGTGCTTCTTCTTAGCATCATTACTCATATAATTGATCTATTATTTATACATGGTATCATTTCCATAGGTAGCACAACCTTTCCATCTTCTACATGGCATTAGAGCAGCAAGGTTGATCAAGTTCTACAGAGTTGAGGAGCGCATCGAGTCTCCTATCCCTCTCTAAAGAAGAGCTTGTCTAGCTTACAATATTTTCTCCTAGTTTGTTTTGTAGGTTGCAGAGAGTATCTCCTAGAGCATATCAAAAAATTCAATATGGATTCAAAAGTTCCTATACTATCTCCTTTCAACTATGTTGATTGGAAGCCAAAGATGAGTGCATACTTGAAGAGGCAATGTCTCTTTTATGTCTCCATTGGTGCATTAAGAGAACCTGAGTCTTATGAAGAGAAGATTGGTTGGATAAATAATTTTGATAGAGCTTCTGGAATCATGTTCTTGGAAATGTCTCCAAATATACATCATCTCATAGATTCTTCTGAATTTCATTTGAGCTTTGGAAAATTTTGGACAAAGCTTTTGGTTTGCAAGAAATAGAAGATGAAGCATGGAGCGAACCCAACATCTCCTCTTGTCCTCTCTGTCAATATTTCTTGGCCTCTAAATTATCTGATGAAGTGTATAATGATGAAGAATTTTCTCATACATTTCATGTTTGTGCTACCCTCTTTGATTCGAATGCTTCCTCCTTCAATCAAGAAGCAAATATTGAAGAGCCATCTTTTTCTGTGTCTCTTGAAGGTGATTTTTCTTCTTGTGATACTAATGATAAAAAATAAGTAACATATGGAGCTGAAGCTGATATTTATTATGATCATATAACCCATTCATTGTTCTTTAAATATCCTATCTTAGATTCTAAGATCTATGTGCTAGATCCTTCACACTTTGTGCATACCTCTCTCCTTGATGGTGCGCAACCCAGTGAATTCCAGGATGTTTTCTTAGCCAAATCAAGCCTTATTTTTGTCATACCATTTACCTTACTTGATATCATGTGCTTCCTAATATCCTCCTTTTTTATTGGCAGCAATACTCAAAACCTCCTTGAAGATTGTGAACATCTCATTCTTTCCTCCTTTCATACAGAGGATTCTTTACCACTGTATTCCCATGAGTCTATTGATATGCTTATATGTGATCCTTTGGATTCTAATTTATAAGCATATTTTTAGGTTGATACACATATCATACCACCATCCATACCATATACCATACCTCTAAATAATCCTAAGACTATACAAATCCCAAGTTCACTAGTTGATTCTTCATTGGTCTCTTATGCAGTGATATTTATCTTACATGGTTTGAAGTCTTTCCTATTTTTCAGTGGCTGGTTATCCATTTCCTTAGTCATATTTGTACTGATATTAAACATGTTTGGATCTATTCTAAACACTTATGGTTAAGATCTTATGACCATCCATCACTCAGATTTTTATACCTATCAATTTTCCCCAATTGCTCATAATTTTTCTAGTCTAGCCCTATATCCTCATGGAGCCACTGAAGCCTTTGTCCTTGCTGTTACATATGCTAATATTTCTGATATATCAGAGTTTTATGATCCTCATATCAGATCTATACAGGTGCTACATAAGATTGGAATATTGACATGTGATTCACATCACAATTTTGCAGCTATTCAGGGAATTGGTTGTGAAATAAATTGTCTTAATTTTTGTACTCTTTGGGAAACTTTTTGTATTCTTTGGGAAGGAGTATGCACAGATCTATTTTCGATTTCAGATTAGGTTTTTAGATCAGAGTTTTACAGCAGAAACAAGCATTCAGATAATTCTCCTACTTCATCAGTTGATGAGATACAAGGAGTCTCTCCTCTTCCTTCTTGTAGGTTCTACACTCCAACGCATGATCATGGAGTTCATGATTTCTTCAGCAATTCCTTCATTCAGAAGCAGGTCAGTAAACTCATTAAAGTGAATATGAATATATGTTGAATGCATTTTTCAAATTGTGTGCCTTTTCCTATCTTAAGGGAGGATTTTCCCCATGTGGTTTTGCCTCTTTCCTCACTTTTCTGGACATACTAATTGTTAAAGGGTGACCATAGCCTTGTTTCTAGGACCTATATGCATCCATATTTTTTGTCATACCATCATAAATTCAGACTTATAGGGGGGTGTTGGAATATATTAAACCCACTCATAACTTAGGATAAAATAATTAATCATTATTTGATTAATTATTCACCCACTAGCTTAATTTGTTGGTATCCACTTGCACCTTAAAGTCAATATATTCCATCTATATCCTAGGAATGATTTATTTATAATTATGGGTTGATATTGACCACCTTTTTACCATCCAAAATTAGTATACAACACTTTACAACAGATTCTTCTTTATTCTGCTTTTTCTACTTTTCTATGGATAAGATAAAAGCTAGTCAACTAGGAAACTGGCAGCTTTTGTTTCCAACCCATCCTCCATTAGTTTTTTTCCATTTTCTAGTATAAGCATGTTTTTCCATCTCCCTTGACAAATCACTCATTATTTTTCCAATTCGTGAGGTCCTTGATAGATTTGGGAAGTGCTTTAGCCACCTATGGGGGTTTGCTATATTTTGGTAAGTCAGTCTTTTTGAGCTTTATGAGTTGTCTCCATACAACTAAATTTTCCTATGAGGTATTTAATATTTATGTAAAGTATTATTTTTCATTATTCAATGGAAGGATACACACCAATATTCATCTCTTTATTCATGTGATTCGGTCTCTTTTCTTCTCTCTATTTTCCCTGTGTATGCTTGTGAGAATTCTTAGTAGCAAGATCTATTTTCTGTGCTTGTTCTTAGGATGATTGCTCATAGAATTTATCTATTATTTATACAATTATGATAAAAATCTCATGGTTTACTTTTGTAACAATCATTTGAACATGGGGTGGAAGAAGTGGGGGGAATCATCTTTCACGTTAGAGTAAATATAAAAATTAAGTTTTCCTAGGTGAATAGGAAAATAACAAATAATGATGCATAGATTCATTCCCTTTTTAAAGGATTCTTGATTCTCAAATCCTTGGAAGAGGTTCTTTAGGACATACCATGTGGCCTTATTTACCAATACCGGTCTTATAGAAGAGGAGGTAATTTGAACAGTATAGGATCTTTCTTTAGATAAGGTGCCAAGGATAGATTGGTCATAGGGAAATTTGGAATATAATAATTCATGGACTATCTTGAATGATAAATGGTACAAGATGGAAATAAATACTAGGAGGATGTGTAAAACTGTCATTTTTGGCAATGATACCTAAGAAATTCAATCCAACTTCATTTGGTAGGTTTTTTTTCTTATCTCCTTATGTCATACATATTACACAATTATGACCAAAATATTGGTTCATAAGATTATTATTTTATTACCAGATTCACTTAGTTCAAAAATTCAAGGGCGATTTTTGAAGCATAGGAATATTTGACAATATATTAATAGTGAAAAGTGAACACCTTTAACTATGGTCATCCATGTAATGAACATGACGTGAAAAGAGAACACCTTTAACTATGTTGTCATGCTATTACTTATCAATCACAAAGTCATCCCCAAAGCCTTCTTACATTTATATTGAACAATTTTGCCAAAGGCATAATATCATTCAACCCCTGCATCACTCCTTTATATTTTCGTCATTATTTTTCCAATTTGTGAGGTCCTTGATAGATTTGGGAAGTGCTTTAGCCACCTATGGGGGTTTGCTATATTTTGGTAAGTCAGTCTTTTTGAGCTTTATGAGTTGTCTCCATACAACTAAATTTTCCTATGAGATATTTACTATTTATGTAAAGTATTATTTTTCATTATTCAATGGAAGGATACACACCAATATTCATCTCTTTATTCATGTGATTCAGTCTCTTTTCTTCTCTCTATTTTCCCTGTGTATGCTTGTGAGAATTCTTAGTAGCAAGATCTATTTCTTGTGCTTCTTCTTAGGATCATTGCTCATAGAATTTATCTATTATTTATACAATTATGATAAAAATCTCATGGTTTCCTTGTGTGACAATCATTTGAACATGGGGTGGAAGAAGTGGGGGGAATCATCTTTCACGTTAGAGTAAATATAAAAATTAAGTTTTCCTAGGTGAATAGGAAAATAACAAATAATGATGCATAGATTCATTCCCTTTTTAAAGGATTCTTGATTCTCAAATCCTTGGAAGAGGTCCTTTAGGACATACCATGTGGCCTTATTTACCAATACCGGTCTTATAGAAGAGGAGGTAATTTGAACAATATAGGATCTTTCTTTAGATAAGGTGCCAAGGATAGATTGGTCATAGGGAAATTTGGAATATAATAATTCATGGACTATCTTGAATGATAAATGGTACAAGATGGAAATAAATACTAGGAGGATGTGTAAAACCGTCATTTTTGGCAATGATACCTAAGAAATTCAATCCAACTTCATTTGGTAGGTTTTTTTTCTTATCTCCTTATGTCATACATCTTACACAATTATGACCAAAATATTGGTTCACAGGATTATTATTTTATTACCAGATTCACTTAGTTCAAAAATTCAAGGGCGATTTTTGAAGCATAGGAATATTTGACAATATATTAATAGTGAAAAGTGAACACCTTTAACTATGGTCATCCATGTAATGAACATGACGTGAAAAGAGAACACCTTTAAATATGTTGTCATGCTATTACTTATCAATCACAAAGTCATCCCCAAAGCCTTCTTACATTTATATTGAACAGTTTTTCCAAAGGCATAATATCATTCAACCCCTGCATCACTCCTTTAGATTTTCGTCATGATACATCATGAGTGTCTTGTCGATCAAATTAAAAGAACAACTTTAATTTAAAATATTAAAAGAACAACTTTCATTTAAAATATTAAAAGAACAATGGTCACATATTTGTTTGAAATTATTCAAGTGTTTTGTGTGTCCATTTTTACTTTATCTTGCTTTGCAAAAGCATTCTTGCTAATTTGTGATTTGAGTTTGTATTTGTTTTAATGAAAAAAAATATAAAGAGAAGATTCATTAATGTGATCATTGTCATATAATGGTGAAGTTAAAAGTTCAACATGAGACTTGAGCTATCATTGGACATGTTGTTAAAAATAGATTCTCTTAGTTTCGATAATTATATATATATATATATTCTCTATTGACAAGGCCAACCACGTGAAGTTGGAAGCTCATTTGTTCCCCCCACCCACCCACCCTAGAATCAAAGGTAGAAATCGTCAACCTTGATGTGTTATTGATTCATATGAAATGTGCCAGTGGCATATTTTCAAGAATGGCATTATGATATTCTATCAACAATTTCCATTGTCGATGCTTGGAATGTTTCCTACTCTTCATTGCATTCAACTGCAACCAGGGTGCTATGACCAAATGACTTTATTGAGAACATATAACATCTAACTTGTAGTCACTGAAAAAGAATATGGTCTTTACATTTCCTTACTTTTGCAAAGAAATGTCCCATTAAAACCATTGAACCCACTGCATATGTATACTTTTACGAGTCTTTAAATTCTTGCATAAGCGTGCTTTTTGACCTAGTGCATCTCAATAAATAATAATGCACATTTTCTAGATTATCTACCAGTGCAATGACAACAAATACATCAGCTTCTCTAAACAAATGAGAAACACGGTCATAATCTTTGTCAATCACAAATGCTTCATTATCGTGCTTTACATTGCTGATATTTCCAAATGGGGGAAATGGTGTGAATTCTTGGTGTCTCCATTGTTTCACAAATTTTTTAGTTTGGTTTTGAAACTCATCCAAATACTCTACATCATCAATACATGCAAGACATAAGCAAGAGTACTTTTGTTTCTTGATTGCATGTATATTTGCCATTTTTCTACTCCTAATGCAGTGTAAGCCCCTTTTTTTGGGTATTGCAGTACAATTATGTGGCATTGATTTGTCAACATTGCCAATTACAATATTCCAGAAAAAAATTCTCACATTACCCATTATTTCATTGAATTTATGCCTCGAATTTTGTTTGCACCAATTAACAACATCGTTTGAATTTGCAAGGCAAGAAGCAAATTGATTCGTTTGTTATCTCCTAAGTTCCTATTTTATGCAGTCCCCAGCACCATCATGTTCACCTTTTCCATGTCCCATTTTAAAAAAGATCCATGTGTGGTGAACATCCATATTTCTATGAAGGAGAAACAACCATAACAATGATTATGCTCATTTAAATTGACTAGCACAACCATCTAACCACACCCACTGTTCTTTAAAAGTGGCTCTTTATCTTGATAATTATTTATAAAACATACCAAAACAATGCTAGGCAAAACATGTAGCATGTGTACGATCATCACTGATGTAGAAATGATGCTCCTTAATCACTTCATGATTATTTTCATTGCTATTAAAACCATCGACATCAATCTTTGCATGTCTACACATAATATGGACAAGTATAGATACATGATCTAAATGATAATACTCACTTTGTATATCCTTTTGTAGAGTGAAAGTGTAATTTTTAGCAAAATTGACAATGGATAATATTGTTCCTTTTCGAAATACATATCGTGATTGCTTGAACTACAATTCTTTCCATCGTGTTGAGTGAGAGTTATTGATAGATTTATATATTTGATCCCTGAACAAATTCATAAAATATGTTAAAGAGATATCGATTTCAACTAAATTAAAATTTCTTTATGTTGTCATTGAATCTGGAACATGAGTATAATCAACATAATCATATCTCTTCCATTTCACAATGTGATTTGACAATTGAGAATCATTTTCATTAATGGGGTAGTTAGCATTAAAAAGGGTCAAATCAGGACATTCCACACATTTTTTTATCTCTAACGCGTTGTTTCTTATAGAATAATTGATCATTCTCTCGCGAACATAATATTTTAGATACAAATTCTGTTAAATTTTTATCATTTAAGCTAGCATTAACTTAGGATATTAACTGAGAGAATAACAAGAACAATAATCAAACACATAAGACAATGAACACAAAGATTTCCCTCAGGGAAACCATAAAGGAGAAAACCCCACAACTTCCTCAGAGATAAAATTAGCACCAAAAGCAAAGCCCCAAAAATAGTAAGATGAAATCCCGACAGCAGTAGCCTCTTTCTCTCTAACCCCAACAACTTCTTCTTCCTCAGCTATGCGGTACAACTGAGTGTGAGTGAGTGTGTGATAAATAGAGAGGCTCACTCTCTATTTATACTAATTATCTACTTGACAATGAATCACTAGGGCTTACTTCTCTAGGAGAGTCTAATAACCCTAGGGCCCTGGAACTGTGAGGAGTTTAACCCTTGAACAATAGGAGGGTTACCCATAATGACTTGACATGACTTGTTTACATTATAGAACCTCCCAATAGGAACATCAGGGCATTACATGACTCAATTACATTACAGAAACTTCCCAGAATAAAAATCGGGGTACAGTACATGAAATATACAAGTGAATACATTTTGAAGTTACAAATACATCAACACTCCCTCTTCACTAGGAAGGTATTCTTTCGACACAATTTTCAGCACTAGTCTTCTTCTCTGTATCGACTGGCTCATATTCATCTTCAATTTGTTTTCATCTTCAAGTCATCTTCGTCTTCAAGTATTCTTCATATTTAAGTCATATTAATATTGAATTCTTCTTCTTCTTCAAGTCTTCTTCATCACAGAATCTAGATCATCACTCGATCTGGATCATCACTTCTGGATCATCATCATTGTATCATCATCAAATTTGGATCATCACTTGATCTGGATCATCATCAAGTTTGGATCATCACTTGATCTATATCATCATCAAGTCTGGATCATGATCATCGATGCTATCTCAGAATGGTGCTATCTCTCGATTCTTCTCATCATAGGAAGTTCTACAGAGCCAGCCCTTATTCATGCTGGTTGTAGGCCTACCCTTCATGTAGGTCTTCAGCACTTATATCTGACCCTAAGTAAGAATGGCTCGCCCAGCTCTTACATCTGACCTCATCTTGTCATAAGGGCATGCCCAACACTCACATCTGACCTCATATTGTTAGAAAGGACCAACACAAACATCTGACCATGTGTAAACAGATCGTGCAAAAATGGCTCAACACTTATATCTGACCATATGCGAACACACCGCATCGAAAGGGATTTGCACTTACATTCGACCATGTGCAAACACACCGCATCAAAAGGGCTCTGCACTTGCATCTGAACATGTTTGAAAACACCACATTGGAAGGGATCTACACTTACATCCAACCATGTTCAAAAACAATGCATCATAAGGGCTCTCAGTTCTAGACTGAGGAGTCCTGGTAACTGACCAGGTTCCTCCATTCTCCCAAAGAATGGCATCAGCCCTTATACCTGATCAAGTGGGAACAGTTCCATTAATCACATTAGAATGGCCATGCACTCATATTTGATCATGTAAGACTACATCCCACAGTCATATTAGAATGGCCCTCAGTCCCAGACTGAGTATTCTTGGTAACTGACTAGGTGCCTCCATTCTCTTAGAGAATGGAAACTCAGCACCAAGATGAGTATTCCTGGTAACTGACCAGGTGCCTCCATTCCAAGAATGACATTCAACACATATATCTGATCATGCAGGAACCAATCCTACAGTCACATCAGAATGGCTCAGCACTCATATCTGACATGGAAGGAACCAATCCTCTCACCATGATAGAATGGCTTAGCCCTTACATCTGACCATGGAAGGAACCTAATCCTTTCACCATGTCAGAATGGCTGTCGGACTCATCATTTCCCCTTGGAGGGAACCTCGATCTAGAGAACAAAAAGCTTCTCCCTGAAGTACCCAAACTTCACTCTGGCCAATGGCTTCATCAACACATCATCTATCTATTCGTCTGTCGCAACATACTGGAGCTTCGCTACTCCTCTTTGCACCATATCCCTGATACAGTGATACTTGATCTCAATATGCTTTGACTTGTCTGGGAACACTAGGTTCTCCTATAACTTAACACAACTCTGTTTGTCGCAATATATACAAGTAGCATCCAAATAGAGATCAAATAAATTAGATAGTAGCTTTATCAGCCACATTGCCTCACAACTAGCTGAACAAGCCGTGACATACTCTGCTTCAGTTGTACTCAGTGCCACACAGGACTGCTTCCTGCTAAACTAAGAGATCACACCTAATCCCATACTGAAGCAGCATCTTGAAGTGCTCTTCCTATCGATGGAACTGCCTGCAAAATATGAATCAACATAACCCTCCAGGTTAATCTTTTGATTCGCCTCATACTTGAGCCCATAATCAACTGTACGCTTCAGGTACCTCAAAATATGCTTTGCAGCAATCAAGTGAACATGTCTCGGATCTGTTAGGAACTGGCTCAAGGTGTTCACATTAAAGCAAATATATGGTCTCGTGTTCATCAGGTACATCAAGGACCCAATCATCTGATGATACATCGTAGCATCAACCGCTTCTAATGAAGCATCACTCAATAGATTCAGGTTCGATGCCATAGGTGTGGTTATGGCCTTGTAGTCCATCATCCGAAACCTCTTCATGATGTCTACTGCATACTTCCCTTGTTTGAGGAATATTCCATCCGCATTCTGCCACACCTCCATGCCTAGAAAGTAGTGCATCATACCCAAGTATTTCATTGCAAACTCGGCAACAAGCTTCCTCTTTGTATTAGTAATCAACCCATCCATACCTGTTACAAACAGATGATCATCTACATACATTAGGAGTATCACTAGGTTACCATCCTCAACCTTGTAGTAAAGGTTGGAATCTACTTTACTCTTGGTAAAGCCCAAACTGGATAGAAATCCATCAATTCTGCCGTACCATGTCCTAGGTGCCTATTTCAAACCGTACAGGGTTTTCTTCAATCTACACACAGGAGACTCCCTGTCACGTGTCTCAAAACTGAGTGGTTGTTCCACATACACTTCCTCTTCTACTACACCATTCAAGAAAGCAGTCTTGACATCCATCTGGTGTATCTTCCATTTCATCACTGTAGCCAGAGAAAGTACGAATTTGATGGAAGTGTATCTAGCTATAGGTGAAAAATTTTATTCATAATCTATTCCTTCTTTCTGGGAGAAACCACGAGCCACGAATCTTTCTTTATATTTCTCTATGCTTCCATCTGCAGTATGCTTGATCTTGTAGATCCATTTGGAAGTTACAACATAATTCCCTTCTGATCTTGGGACAACATCCCAAACATCATTCTTCATGATCGATTGATACTCTTCGATCATAGCATCCTTCCATTCTTTCCTTTCTACCACTTCTTCATAGTTGGATGGTTCTTTATCAATAATGTCACATAGCAAGGCTACATAACTGGAGCAGGACCTAGTTCTCTTCCTTCCTCTGTGTGTTTCTTTTGAAGCTCCATATCTTTCTGCACCTTGGATAATTTGACATACCCAAGAAGGTTTCCTCTTGTGAGGATTCTTCTCCTGAGGTGGATCCACAGGTTCTTGAGGTTCTTCTAATTCTTGATCCTCTTCTTGAATTTCTTCGTTCATGGTTGTATCATGAATTCTGGGCGCTTCTGTTTTCAGGTTCTTTAGCCGGTCTCTTCCTGGATTTGATGTAGGATAAATATTCGTCAAATGTTACATCTCTACTTATCTTGATATTCTTTAATCCTGGAAAGTATATTCTATAAGCCTTCGAGCTTTCAGAGTATCCCACAAATATACCCTTCTTTCCTAAAGGATCTAACTTCGTCCTCTTTTCTTTCGGAATGTGTATGTATACAAGACAGCCGAATATTCTGAGATAGATGACTTCTGGTTTCTTGCCGAAGAAGACTTCTTTAGGTCTCTTGTTCTCAAGTACTCTGTGTTGAGTATGGTTCTGTACATACACTGCTATTCTGGTAGTTTCTGCCCATATATGCATGGAAATGTCTTGATCATGAAGCATGGCCCTTACTGCTTCCATGATTGTTTTATTCTTTCTTTCTGCAATACCATTATGTTTTGGATTATATGGAGTGGATAAATCCCTCTTAATCCCCGAGTCTTTGCATAGATCTTTGAATTCATTTGATGTGAATTCTCGGCCATTATCTGATTGAAAGGTCTTGATCTTCTTTTTCAGTGTGGTTCTCAATCAAGGCTTTGAATTCCTTGAACTTGCTGAATACTTCATCTTTGTTCTTCATAAAGTATATCCATGTCTTTTTAGAAAAATCATCATTAAAAGAAACATAGTATACATACCTTCTTAGTGAACTGAATGACATTGGACTACATACATCAGAGTGGATGATTTCCAAGATTCCTTTTGCCTTGCTCTCGCTACTTGGAAATGTCTTCTTTGTGTTCTTCCCTTCCGTACATCCTTTGCATACACCTTCATGTTTTCTCTACATTTCTGGGAGACCTTTAACAACTTTGCTTGCAAGTGGTAGTGCTCTATAATGCACATGTGCAAGCCTTCTATGCCAAATCTCATTTGGTTCTACTGAGTCATGAACCAAATCTTGTTCTGGTTGGCCCTTCAATTTTTATAGTCCTCCTTCTTGTTCCCCAATCACTACTGCATCATCAAAAGACTTTCCCTTTGGCTACATGAGGACTTGGCCATCTACAAATGCAACCCTCATTCCTTTTGCATCCAATGCAGATATGGAGAGGACGATCTTCTTTAGTCCAGGTACAAACAATACATCTTTCATCTTGATAGAGTTTTTCAGAGTCTAGCTTGTATGAGGATTCACCACTACCTTTTATTGGATACTGGTAGTCATCTCCAAGTTTCACCTTGTGAGGTGATTCATGTTCAGATAGTTTCACAAAGGATTCCTTGAATCCTATCATATATTTGGAAGCACCACTATCTATAAGCCAATCATTGCTTCCATGTGTGATAGTTCCTGTAAGAGCGGAAATCATAACATATTCTTC
Organism: Pseudotsuga menziesii; assembly: GCA_001517045.1. NCBI lineage: Eukaryota > Viridiplantae > Streptophyta > Pinopsida > Pinales > Pinaceae > Pseudotsuga > Pseudotsuga menziesii. Next base: position 13,642 of record LPNX011159418.1, on the reverse strand, counting down.
ATCACTTGAAGAATCATCATTGTCTTGTCTGGTTCTCTTTGTGGAAGGTTCATCATACTCTGCAACATGAGCATGATGTCTTCTCTTGTTTCCCTTATTCTTGTGAGAGATAATTTTGTTTCTAAGACAATCTCTAGAAAAGTGTCCTCTTTCATCACATGTATAGCAAATGCATTTAGACATATCTCTAGGATTTCTAAGGTTACTCCTTTGGTGAGAGTGCTTACCTCTGTGGTGGCTAGATCTAGTTTTCTTGGATTGTACTGTGAGAGCTTGATATTCACTTCCCATATTTTCTTCTCGAGCTGGTATCCAAGCTTCTTCTTAAGAGCATTCTTCCCATAGTCTGTTGAACTTGACTAGCTTCTTTCTAGCACAGATCCCTTGAATGAAAGAGTCCCATGTCCTAGGGAGACCATTCAAGGTGGTCATTACAATCTCTGCATTCTCCACTTTTTCATCTACTACTTCAAGTTGTTCTTTGATCTGGATACCCTTGTGAAGTATGACTGTATGGTCTCCACATTTTGGATCTTCACATTCTTCAATTGGTTCCTCAGGGTCATCTTTCGGTTTATGTTCTTTCCTTCGAACAGTTTGGTTAGGGAATCAAACATAGCTTTAGGTGTCTTTAAGGAGGATACATGTGGTATGAGGTGATCCTTGATTGAATCAGCCATAATCCTCTTAGCCATGACCAAATTCTTCTTTTGTAATGCCTTAGCCTCATCTCCCTCTGGAACGGGAACCTCCTCATTGATATAGGAATCCAACTCATTTTCTTCCAGGACCAAGGAGATCCTATACTTCCAGGCTTGGAAGTTATCAACTCCCTCAATATTTTCATCAAGCTTGGTAGGATGAGACATCTTAACTGAGAACCTCAAATGGAAATACAAAATATTTAGATCTTACGAGGTTAAGATGTCAGATTTGAATCTGGAGCTGAATTTCTGTAGTGCTGGTTCAGGACCAGATTAGGGTTTGACTTTCCCAAAGTTCTATCCAACCAAAAAATTTGATCTTAATTTCTAAACTTTTATTTTTAGGAGGAGATCAATCTAGGCCCGGGCTCACTCAAAAATTCCACTTCTATGGAAATCCCTAATTTTCGGCAGCAGTGTCAGGTCAAAAAATGAATATACTCAGAATCAGATTCTGCTTCAATAGAAAGATGCGCCCTAGAGAGGAGGGTCAGCCCAACCTTCTGTTGTTGAAAATATGTGGAGAGAGATCCAAAAAGTAGGAAGCCCTAGTTTCCGTAGCTGCACAGTGTCTTCTTCTTAGGTTAGCTCTGATACCATGTTAGATTTTTATCATTTAAGCTAGCATTAACTTAGGATCTTAACTGAGAGAATAACAAGCACAACAATCGAACACATAAGACAATGAACACAAAGATTTTCCTCGGGGAAACCATAAATGAGAAAACCCTGCAACTTCCTTAGAGATAGAATCAACACCAAAAGCAAAGCCCCAAAAACAGTAAGATGATATCCCGACAGCAATAGCCTCTTTCTCTCTAGCCCCAACAACTTCTTCTTCCTCAGCTATGTGCTACAACTGAGTGTGAGTGAGTGTGTGATAAATAGAAAGGCTCACTCTCCATTTTTACTAATTCCCAACTTGACAATGACTCACTAGGGCCGACTTCTATAGGAGAGTCTAATAACCTAGGGCTCCGGAACTACGAGGACTTTAACCCTTGAACAATAGGAGGGTTACCCACAATGACTTGACATTAATTGTTTACATTATAGAACCTCCCGATAGGAAAATCGGGGCATGACATGACTCAATTACATTACAGACACTTCCTGGAATAAACACTGGGGTACAATACATGAAATATACAAGTGAATACATTCCGAAGTTACAAATACATCAACAAATTCATGATCACTAGAAGGAGGGGGATTATTTGGCCAAAATTGCATGCCAAAATTTAGAAATTTCTCACAATATAATTCAAATTCTACATGGTATCGACAACAACATGTGTCCCGAACAATGATGGTCCTAACATACCATGGTTTAAGCTTCACAAATGTGCTAAGGGAAATTTTCACATCAACATTACTCTCAATAAAAGTTTTGAAAATTTCCACTTGGGCGATCTATGTTGTGTGTTTGGCATGAGTTTCATAGTTTCCTTTCAATATACGATATCGCACAACATCCTTTTCATTTGGTAAGACATGAGATTTTAAATGCCAAAACTCTTTCACCATGTCCCACACATTATCTGGAAGTCTATCTTGATAAGGTTTCCTACAGATAACACCCCAACATGCAACTTCATCATTCTCATATAATTGAACCCTAAAGTTTTTATTCTTCCATAAAAATTTTCTTGGTTTTTTTAACATTCTTGCAGTCATACACAACAAACGACTAGTTACCGTGTTTTTTACCACAACCCCTATTAGAATGGCTTTACGAGAAACCATGAAATTATGAGATCATTTTCTTACAAGTGATGTGAGGACCAAGGTCATATTTTTTAATACAATCTCATTTGATTTAGCCTCTTTGCACTTTGAATGCCCAGTAGTGTAATTGCATCTCTAAGACATTTTTGCTTTAACAATATATGTAAGAATTGAGTTTTTTCTATGACAGAAATACCTTCAAAATATTCTTTGACTATATTTTTTTCTCTATAAGGAGTTGTATGATCAGGCATTGGAGGTACCATTTCTTCAATTTTACTTGAATCCATATTCTCCAAAAACTTATCATCAATGATGATATTGTTACAGTTTCTAATTAATCTCTGTAAATTGGTAAGTGTGGTAGGATTTGTACGTTGGATGTCAACCTTGCATAAAAAGAAATATAAATTTATAAGATTATGAAGTTTCAAATCAAATATATATACTTGTATTATAAAGTAAATTATAAACATATAAAAAATTATTTACTCACCAATCATGGTCTCAATATCGACGCTACCCATAGTTTTCTCCACATTTGTCATTTCCTCGTCCCCTCCATGTTCTTCATTTCTTTCATAAATGTGTTCCTCATCAATTTTCATTCCTTCATCACCATCATGTGCCTTCACATTTTTCATTTCTTCATCACAGCCATGTGCCTCCACGTTTCTTTCCATTGCTCTTTTTTCTCTTAACTTTATCATTCTTTCACGGTTTCTCTCTTTCATTGCCTCTCCATCAGTTCTAGTGCGATCATATTTTCTTGCACGATTCCTTTTATTTCCCATGTTTAAAGAATTAAAAACCTAAAATCCAATGCATGAAAATATATGAGAATTGAGAGTTATATGTTGAAAAAAAAGAACATTATTGACCCAACAAGAGTAATATGCTAAGCACTCTTGTACGGAAAATTTACCAAATTGTTGAATGTGGTTGTCATTGATGTCAAAGGAGTTCAGTAATGACAAAGGAATAACCAAGGACACGATGGTAAGGAAAAACTCAGTAAAAGACAAAGGAATGACAAAGGAATTGATGACATGGAAAGTATGATGATGTGGCATGTGTGATGAGGCTGGAAAGACACATGATGGTGTCCTGGTGCTATCATTAAGTCAATGTTGCAATCTGACATCATTTTCGAAAAGAATGGAAAGTTCGTGAAACTTTGGAAATTGACTAAGTATGTTAATTTAGTCAAAACTACTCTAAGAGAATGTCCGCCATAATTCATGGTTTGACTAAAATGCCCTTATAAACAAAATACTTATAAATAAAATACCTTATAAAGAAAATACTTGTAAAGAATATACCTTATAAAGAAAATACTTGTAAAGAATATACCTTATAAAGAAAATAATTATAAAGAAAATGTTCTTATGCCCTAATAAAGAAAATACTTTATAAAGAAAAATGCCCTAATGCCCATATAAAGAAAATACCTTATAAGAAAAAATTGTCCTTATGCTCTTATTAAGAAAATACCTTATAAAGAAAAATATTCTTATACCTTATAAAGAAAAAACCTTGTTAATAAAAAGGTCTATGTGGCCTTATGAAATGTCCTTGTGTTTTTATGCCCTTAAAATATGTGAACTTATATAATGTGAATTTTCAACTGAAATATGAACTTGGATATGTGAACTCTCGGCTGAAAAAAGAATAGAAAAATATTCTTGATTGCAAAATTGTGGAAAACTATCTCGGCCAAGAGATTATATATACAACTCTCGGCCGAACAAATATGGAATCCTATCGGGATTGCGGGCATTTGATTTGTCGACCCCTAAAATATTCTCGGGGCATTATGTGACATAATTCTTGGTGGAGAAATGTTTTAAACTTTCAGACAAGAGTTTAAAATAACTTTCGGTCGATAGTTTTAATTAACTCTGGGTTAATTTTAGAGTGAGAATAACTCTCACCCGATATATTTTAAATTTCTCGACTGAGACATTTTCTCGGCTGAGAGTTTCTGGTCAAGAATTCCAGCACCATTTCTGCAGTATTCAGAAATGTGTCACTTTAAGAAGGTTGAAATACTACAAAACATGAGAATTACATGTCAAAGTTTATACCAGTAGATTCATCATTCAATCTACTTTCTCATAATATAAAAAATTTTGAATTTCATTTAGGATTTCTATTTTTTACTATTTTTTTCTAAACTTTATCATTAAAAAATTTAGTGACTTAAAAATCGGTCATAATGAAAATTCAATATCATCACAATGACGAATCCAAAAAAATATAAAATATCACAAGGATGTTCCTTGCAGTGCCCTCTTCAAAAGTGGTTTTAGTTTGTTTGATAAGAGTCACATTTTAAAGAAAATGCGAAGACAAAACATGTGTCAATAAGGAACCATTTTTTGTACATATGTTATTTCGATAAATAATAAAAATTAGTGTATAAGTCTAAAAATACTCAACTTATAGTCCATGCACAAGTGCAATCTGTGTGAATTATGAGTATAAATTTTGTTTCCATAAGATGAATAACTATCTCTAAGAAAAATGTAGCTCACACAGGTCACTCATTATTCATACTTCAAATTTTAAAGTATATGTTGTTGGTGGACGTCAAAATTTCCCCACTATTTGTCGATAATTTTTTTGTTTATAAATATGAGTACATAGCTAATTCAATTCTCTAAAACTTGTGTTTTTACTTCAAGGTGAAATTCCTAAGGGAGATATGGGTTTGAAGGGGTTGGAGTTGAAAAACATAAAATTTTGCAGTTTGTTTTGCCAAAAAACAAGCAAAAGTGTTTCCCAACTTCATGTTTTCACCCTCAGTGTTCCCATTGGATTTTTCAGGTGTCCTTGACCTTGGATTCAAAGCAGAGGCATCACAATTTATAACACTTCATTTGTGCATATTTTTAACCCAAAATCAAAAGGATAACATGGTATATAACTGACCAAAAGTGTTGGAACAAATGCATAATAAGATGCAAGGATGATGCATCAATACACAATGCATCCTTCTCCTTTGAATTTTCCATCCACCTTATCTTTTCTCCAAGCTTAGTAAGACCTTTACTAAGGAATTACAAATCTTGGATGATCTTGTCTTCTCTTCCAACTCTTATCTTTTCTCCAAGCTTAGTAAGACCTTGACTAAGGATTTACAAATCTTGGATGATCTTGTCGTCTCTTCCAACTCCTAATGAAAGGGATCATAATTTTTCTTTAGATATTGATATATGTAAAAATATCAACATTTTATCTTGAAGTGGAACAACCTCCTCAAGGATATAGGAAATAGTCTTTCACAGGGATAATTTTAGGGGCGAATTTTAGCCCAGTGGGCTATTTTTCCATGTTTTTATCCCCAAAAATATTAGCCATTTTGCGTTTTTTGAAGCCCTGTTTCGCCCAATTTTGACGGGGTAAAATTTTTTCACCCAACAATTCGCCATTATTATTATATAAATGGTATAAAATCCTTGGAAATTAAAATATTTTTTTGAAAAATATCGCCAATCATTTTATAGTTGGTGTTTTAAGAATTGGTAATATTCGCCAACATTTATACATTTTTAAATAAGTATGGTTCCTTAAAATCATCCCTGGGTCACTCTTTCAAAAACTTGATTTCATCTCATATCTAAACAATAATATCTTATAGCGAAGTGTTTTCAGCACAAAGATCCTTATTAACAATTTATAGGGTGGGAACTTCATTATGAAGCTACTCATTATATTGTTGCATAGAAGAATATGTCTTACAAATTTTTTTGGAATGATTTTTTCTCTTCATGGTATTTTTGGAAAACCAAATCTTCTTAAGTGATAAGAGCTTCCATGTTCGAAAAAAGTGAGTTTCTAAAATTTTAAATTTAGCATGGAAAAGAATGTTTGAGTAGGCCATGAAGTGTGATGCCCCCTAGTAAAATATAAATTTTCCTTCCAAATTTTAACCTCATGGAAAAAACAAATCTTCCTTAAAAATAGTGGGAAAGTGTCTCATCACATATGCATAATATCACATCAATATCAACAACAATTTGATAGTGATTAAACCCTTATGGGTAAAAAAAAAAGAAGTCCACTTTAACCAATTTTTTTTTTTTATTCTTGTGTTTTACAAGGTATATTACAGTGGGTTCCTTTGACCCCTTCATATAGTAATTAGCTCTAGCAAAACAACTATATCAATTATGGACCACTAGACCACCTTCTAACCACCATATTAATAAGGGGCCACTATGGCCACCTTCTAACCACCATATTAATGACATACCATTAGAGTGGTGTATTAATGACAATGACGGTCCACTAAGTCATTATAAGCCAACATATCTCGAACACTTTGGAGGATAAATTAGTTACAAGTCAACATTCATATCAGAAGTGTAAATGGTTAGAGGTAACACTTTTACTGGTGACCTTTGTTCTGCCACCTTGATTTCCAAATATGTTCCTTGGGTGGCTACCTACCTAACATGTTAGAAGAGGCAAGGGATTCCATTTTTTTTGCTTATCACCTATAATTTAAAATCAAATATATGTGTTAATGTGATAGATATTGTTTAATTATGGGTAATTCTTATGGTTTTCACAAGTATAATGGTTTGAATTAATGTGTTACTTTTTTTTCTCTATTGGTTTGGTGGATGGTGGTTGTGACATTCTAGTTAATTGATGGAAAATTCTAAGATAACCTACGCTATGTTTGGTCACAATAATCATGTTACATGAGCCCATAATTCCCTTTTCCTAGCACAATTATTTGGGTGAAACTTTCCCTCTCTAAGGGATTAATTATGCTAACATTGAATCCCTCTTATTGGACTCCTATATGGAACTTGGTTTGAAATTGAGCAAACAAATGGTTCCATTGTTGGGACTCTCAAGTGAATTTATGGTGCTTGAGTAGCATGGCTAGTGATTTGACCAAAAAATATATATAAGATTGGTGGTTTAGACAAATTGACCACTTCAAGAAACAACACATGAAAGGAAATTGATCCTAATGGATGCACAATGAAAATGATAGTTACAATGTTTTGGGGTAAAATTTATAGTGGTGTTATTTAAGTGGTTGAGAAAATTAGGGTAGTATCCACAACCTTCTTAGAAGAGGAAAAAACAAATTCAATGGAGCATATAGAACTTTATTGCATCACAAAGGTTTGATCACAAAGTCAGAAGGGAATTTGATTTTTGGTTGAAGATAAGCCTAGAAGGATACATTTTGGAGATTGCATTTGATCTAAATCAATATTTTCCAAAATTTGAAGAACTATTATATAGAGGGTTGCAAGGGAGATTAGTATAGGAGGTGGTAATGTCGGTAAATATATTCTCAACCAAGGAGGGATTTATACCTTTTAATGTAGCTATAGTGGTAGTGTAAACCAAGGAAAATTTTAAGGATCCATAATTTTCTCAAAGTGTAGAAACCTTGGAAAATATTACTAATTCTTAAATTTGCAATCATAAAATGTTTGATAATTAAAGAAAAAATATTCAAATTTCTAAGTACTTTATATAGTTCTTTGTCAATTTTGGCGATTTTAGAGTAAAAAAAATATCCCGTGGAATTTGGGAAATCATCTTTGAAAAAAAGGCAAATTGGAAAATATTTTTTTGGAAGAAAATGTCAAAAAATAACCCATGGGTTAAATCTCACCCCTAAAATTTTCCTTGTAAACCCCTACACATGGAGGTAATCTGGGATGGAATTGGCATATATAAGTAGGTGAGGGAAGGAAAATACCATTATATAATTATTGTTTTTCTTTACAACATAGATGGGATAAATTTAAGATGTGACAACATATAACTATATTTGTTCAAATAAGTCTAGTCAATTTTATAGAAAAATGCTTTTACAAAAGAACATTCTAAAAAGGCAAGGCATCATTGGCAAGAAAATTTTAATTTGAACCATTAAAAGAACCAGGGGATTCTCAAAGTATAGAAAATGGTGTTCTTTTGCACTCTTAACTTGATAAGTAAGCAATGTTCTATAGAGATAATGCCACTTTTGTTAAAATATAGTTATATTATACTTTCCAAGGAAGGTATATTGCAATTGATCATTAGTCAATTTTGATAGGATTATATAATCCTCCCTTTTCCATATATATTATATTAGATCATTTTCCTAACTTAGGATTCATTTTCTAGAGCTTGGTACCACTGGTGCCATTGGTGCCATTGGTGCCACCAGTGTGTGATTTGGTGCCACGGGTGCCAATCCCTACACTTTAGGAGGCACTCTGAGTGCCACTGACAACCTCCATCAGTTGGTTGAAGTAGGTAGGTAGTTATGCTAAGTTATGCTCAAGTTAAATTTAGTTAGATGTATTTCAGTTGAGTTAGCGCCAGTCTTGCATGGATGCATGGGAGTAGGCGCCATTTCTCACCTACCTCGTCAGTTTATCTAGTTTAACTGATTGATAGATTGAATTAGACATGTGGAGTTCGACTAGTGGTCTCCGATAGTGATTTCGTCACTTCTAGTTAGCCAGTAAGTCAAGATTGAGTTGGTAGATTCGAATATTATCCACATGATTTGAATTATCCTTATTGTAAAACTGTTGTATACTGTTGGAATTAATGAATATTAATGTTGTAAATTACTAATCAATTCTTATCAGTTTTCTATGACATTTGTCTTGTTCAGTGTACATTTTTCATTCCATTCAACTGCACAATTATAACTTTCAATTCCACTCATTGCATGTAAATCAATGGTTCAATAATTCAAACATGGTATCAAAGCCTTGTTCAGGATAGCAACAAGTCTATCCAACCTCCATTGTACACTAGAAGCAGCCGGGTTTCCACATAATTCCTGCAATTTGTGCCTTGCTAACTCTGGATTCGTCTAGAGAAGTATCTGCAGGTGTGACAAACCATGAAAAAAGTGTACATGTCGAGGTGGAAGGCTTGAAACTAGCATGATTTTGAATTGATTGTGTTTTTGTAGTGTTACTTGCAGGTACTACATAGCTTGATTGAAGAATTGATTGTTCAGGAGGGAAATTAATAGATTCTACATCTCTTTTACCCCAGATCCTTACACCCTTCAACTATGTTGATTGGAGAGAAGATATGTAGGTCTCCTTGCATAATATGGACCTATTTAGGATGAGTATTGGTAGAGAGACAAATCCTCATAACCCTACTGAGAAAAAACATTCTTGAATTAGTTGGATGAATCCTTTGGCTTCCTATGCACTCACATATCCTAAGATATTCTCTTTCACCTTAAGGGATAAAAGAATCCAAAAGAATCTTGGGAGAATATTGAATTCTTGTTTGTAAAACAAGATGAGCTTCGAGGGCACATACTGGAGAATGAGCTCATTGCATTTTTGCCTAGCATTTTCAAAACTATACAATAGTGTTTCACAAAAATCAAGTCTCTACCACTGTAATGTAGACTATGCGGAATAGAGAGAAAAGATGAGCAACTTGTTCTCTCAATGCTAAAAAAACTTGGTTCTGAGTACTTTGTCTTCATCTCTACCTTCCATTCTGAAAGAGCTTACATCCCCAATTGGAAGATGCCTTCCCTAGACATGTTTGTTGAGTCCTTAATACAGGAGCATGATAAGTTGGTTCAAATGGGAGTGCTCCAAAATTCCAAAAATCAAGCTCTTCTGATGTCAGACCTTACCAATATGCAAGCCAAAGGGAAGAACAATGGGAAGGATCCCAAAGCCTCTGATTCGAAGAAAAAAGAGAATTAGTAATATTCTAAAGGATCCTCAAGCTCCATGAAAAATAAAAAGTTTCAAAATACTAGATGTTCATACTATATGAGAGGATTTAATCCTGAAAGCCAGTGCATGAAGAAGCAGATCAACCAACTATCATCCCTTCTTGAACAGAACAATATTTCTCTTCCACAAGGAGAAAAGAAGTCTAATGTTGGACCACCAACAGAAGATCATGAGAGATTCCATGCCTTGAAGGCATTCCTTACTCAGTTGAAATATTACTTGATAGATTCTGGAGCATCCAATCACATGGTTTCTTCCAGGGAATCCTTATCCACTCTCACTCTATTAGGAGGACCTAGCACTCACATGGGAGATGACTCCGAAAGTCCAGTAGCGTGAATAGGTTTAGTTAAAATCTAGCATGGCGAGTTCAAGAATGTTCTCTATGTTCCCTCTCTTGCAGCTAATTTGTTTTATGTTTATCATATGACCCATACAGGAACTCCCAAGAAAGTTACATCCGAGTCTTACTCAATTGAAATCACAGAAAAAGCTACTAGAAATATCATAGTGCAAGGGTTTGCTAACCATGCCTCAAAGGCTTATGAGTTCTCTCATTTTTTACATGTTTCACATCCTACAACTCTACTAAATCATGCTAACAACACCAGCAAGATATGGCATGAGAGATTTGGGCATCTCAATTTCAAATATCTCCAGCAATTCCACAATGACAAAATGGTTGAAGGCTTTCCTCTCATCCAAACATCAGATGGAGCATGTTATGGTTGCTTGGTAGGTAAGCATCCATAGAAGAGGTATGAAGTTGGGAAGGAAACTAGGGATTCCTATACACTTGATTTGATACATAGTGATGTGTCAAGATCAATTCCTACAACATCAATTAATGGTTCCAGGTATTTCCTTAGTTTTAATGATGATTGCTTTAGGTTCTGCTAGGTATATTTCATGAAACAGAAATCATAAGTATTTGGAATTTTTAAAGTTTTTAAATCTTTGATTGAGAATAGTTTCGGAAGAAATATCAAGTCCATAAGAACGTATAATGGAGGTGAATACATTAAAATATATTTTCAGCAATATTGTGAATTGAAGGGGATTCGAATGGAACACTTAGTTCTATACACACCATAGCATAATGGTGTGGCTGAGAGGAAAAATAGATCAATGAAGGAGATGGAAACCTGTCTTCTCCAAGCCAAGAATATTCCTCCTTCTCTTTTGGCAGAAGCTGTAAACTATGCTTCATACATACATAATAGAGTTCCTCATAAATAATGAGTGGTTGGGGACAGTCCATTCGAAGCACTGCATGGGCATAAGCCCAATGTCTCTCACTTGAGAGTTTTTGGTTCCCAATCTTGGGCCAGAATACCCATTGATAAGAGAAAGGCCTTCCAATCCCACAGTAATGAATGCATATTTTTGGGATATGCATAGGATGCAAAAGAATATAAGTTGGTGGAACTTGCAACTAGGAAATTCTTAATTGAGCAGAGTATTCAAATGGAAGAAGATTAGATGTTTTATCTACCAATATCTGAAGCACAAGAAGGTATAACCACTCTTCCACTACCTTTTGATGATGATATTTTGTCATATGCTTTATATTCACATGAAGAGGAACAAGATCAACATGATATTGATATTGAGGTTGTACCTCATGAAGATCTAGATTCGAATCCAACTTCCATTCCAAACCAAATTCCTAATCCTAGATGGGCCCAAAATCTCATTGAAGTAGCTAGGGATGGAGTTAAGAATCCAGAATATAGAAGGAGAACAAGGTCTTAGTATCAGAATGATCATGCTTCTCTCTCACACACATATCCTCTCTCTACAGAGTGGTGCAACAAGTTTCTAGGAAAGTGCTACTTGATGATAGTGAATGATAAACCATTTGGACCACAAAAGAAAAAAATTAATCATTCCATTCCTCCTCTAGAAATAAGAAACACATACAACATCCATCAGATTAGAAGAACATTAATACGTTCACATGCACAAATTCAATATGTTGTTGCACAGAAGAACCATGTTGTTGCATAGTGATGCAAATTGCAGCAGATTTTTTGCAAGTCATTTCCCAAAGAGGAAGTTTTTTCTCCTAAGAATAGCTTGTATTTCCTGTTCATTCTTATTTTGAGGCAGCGGGTTAGGGGGGTTCCCATGAGGTTTTCCCCATTTTCCCTCGGTTTATTAAGAAGTTTTACTTCTTTTAGATTGTAATGGATGAATTTTGGCCTTGTTGCAAGGGCCTAAGTTGTACAAATTAGGATCAAGGGGGGGTGTTAGGATTATATAATCCTCACTTGTCCATATGTAGTCTATTAGATCATTTTCCTAACTTAGGAGTCATTTTCTAGAGCTTGGTGCCACTAGTGCCATTGGTGCCACTAGTGTGCCATTTGGTGCCACTGGTGCCAATCCCTACACTTTAGGAGCCACTTCGAGTGCCACTAACATCCTCCATCATATGGTTGTATTTGGTAGGTATTTATGCTAATTTATGATCCAGTTACATTCAGTTAGATGTATTTCAGTTGAGTTAGAGTCAATATTGCATGGTTGCATGGGACTAGGTGATATTCCTCACCTACATCATTAGGTTAACTAGTTTAATTGAGTGGTAGACTGAATTAGACATGTGGAGTTATACTAGTGGTCTCCGATAGTGATTTAGACACTTCTAGTTAGCCAGTTCATCAGGATTGAGTTGGTAGATTCGAATCTTATATACATGATTTGAATTCTCCTTATTGTAACACTGGTGTATACAACTCGAATTAATAAAGATTAATTTTGCAATTTACTGATCAATTCTTATTAGTTTTCTTTGAAATTTGTCTTGTTCAGTGTGCATTTTTCATTCCATTCAACTGTACAATTATACCTTTCAATTGCACTCATTTCCTGTGGATCAATGGATCAATAATTCAAACAAATTTCAATTGACTTTGAATTAATATCTTGGGTGAAAAACCTTTCTTGTATAGATTTATAAAGTTTTGTAATTATTCATATATTAAACTGAATATTGTAACAAAGAAAATTCAAATTTATAAAATATAAATTTCTATTTTTTAATTGCGTAACGTTTTGATATGACTAATTTCATATGGTTTAAATTCTAATTGTCAGAAATAAAATTTAATCAAAAGAAACATGTATTTGACATCTATCTTAAATAATGTTTCCTGTCTTCCCTTTCATCTTATAAATTTTAATTCATAATAAGTGTAACATACCCAACTTCGACAATTACCATTTAATTTCCAAAATTACCACTTTTGTGGAAATGACGTATAAAATTTCTTTAAAACATATTTTAAACAAACAAGGATGTTAGTGCTAATGATCATTTGTCACACTAAGAAAGAGCAATGTACATTCATATACATAGAAGGATATTTAATTTGATATACTTTTATACGTTCTGAAGACTAACAACAAAATCCTCATCAGTTTGGAACACTTTTGTTATATATATATATA
>LPNX011159398.1:0-15394 GCA_001517045.1 Pseudotsuga menziesii | reverse complement strand
GAGAAGGTGGAGTAATTCAACCCTACTTAGCATGCATTTTCCTGAGCATACGTGGACTAGAAAGACAACACCTAACAAAACTCCGGTCACATGGCAGTCTCCGAGAGTGATAATGAGAAAATGGCTCTCCAGAGTCCAATTCACATGGCATGCTCACAAGCTTTATTAAACTCAGACACATTCATATTGAACATTAACAAGAAACTGATAGATTCTATTGTTACCTGTGAATGCTTTGCAGAAATACCCGAAGGTGACTGGATAACTTGGGGAAATGTGCCAATGTCACCTCACACAAATCCCTCTCGCTCTGGGTTAGTGATTTGCTAATCTCAAGGGGGAATCCATAGATGATTTAAGGCTTCATTGATGAACTTTTGGGGGTGTGTATGACCCCAAAACTACAATCAAACTGCTATTCTGCGCTGTAAAACTCAGAAACCTGCAACTAAACTGTTAGAGCAGCACGCCTGAATATTGAATTTATGATTATAGATGATAAATTAAGTTAAAAGAAATTCATACAGTTGCTAGTCTCTCCTTGTTTCTGCATTAAAAGATGCAGAACAAGAACCTCAAGTTGCCTAAAATGCAAGGACTCATCTTTCCAAAATAAAAGTAAAAAATCATGACAGTCCATGGAAGATTAAAAAATTTCAGTAATTGTGACAGTTTGTTGACAATTTCCACTAATCATAATGAATTTCAAGGTTAATTTTAATGAAAGTCAAGGTTTCCTCTATGGGACTAATTGGACGCTCATCATAACTAACAGCATCTACACATCTAGAATCCATTTCCTCACACTCTCAATTTTCTATACACTGCTGTGAATGTTCATCTGAGAACTGCGACAAAGAATCCGAGGTAAATTTAGATGAGGAATTTGAGACATCTCTACTTCGAAGAATATAACCCTCAAACTTATCGAGTGCTTCACACATCCAAGGAAGTTTACACTGGTCCCTTGCCTCCTCCACTGTGACCTGTAGAGAAAGGTAATATTTTAGTCCATATTTTATGTACAGACCTTTAAAACAATGTATTGAGATGAAAGTTGTTCCAAGTTTTCTACTGATCACACTTAGCATAACTGCAATGACACAACACATGAATATCAACTCTCTCAAATATAAGTCAGGTCAATTTTCTTCAAATACGGATGCTGTAAAAATTATTCATATACAATAGAAACCATGTCCTTAAAAACTTCCGGGGCTTCATATTATACTTTGTGATGAAGAAAAATAGAGTGCTATGTGGATAAAAAAAAAAATTGAAACAAATACCACTTAAACCACGGATTAAAAGCACGGGAAAGTCATGGCCAACTGCTAGCAAGGATGGGCTGGGAGTAAATGATGCAGAATCTGCAAGCAGGCATGAAGATGATGCTCTCTTTGGAGATCTGTTTTCAGAGGCTAGCAGGCAAGTAGTACTCAGCCTGGTATTCACTCTAGGATACTTTGAGAAGAAATCCCAGCTTCCAACTCCTCTCCTAATGAAGGATAAAGAAATCCCAGCTTGCACGGATTTGACTCCTCTTGGTGCCATTCACTTGCCAGGTAATGCCTTGTAGCTCACTACCAACAACTTGTTACAACTGAGGCTTTCCGAAGGGCAATTTGCAACTCAATCCCTATTCTCTTTTACACACTTGTAAATTGTCTTCAAAACACCCCACAAGTTCTTGGTATTCTAAAGAAAACTATAAATCATTTATTAATTTCATCACAAATCCAAGAATAGTACCAAACAGTCATAGCCCAAACAGTTATCTTCAGTTAGTCCTCCATCAATATCCCATATTAACATACTGACAGAAAAATTTGGTATGTCAAGTTATACATTATAGCCATTATGCTTTCAATGTGGCCCAGCAGAGTAAGTGTAAAAATATAACAACAGAGAAAGAAAAGGTAGATACTTACATTATGAGAGATGTAGCAATCCCAAATTCGAGCATTATGACCAAAAAGAATTGGTCCTGCAATAATATCAGCATTGGGAAGAGTGTGTGGATCATCTATATCATTCACATTGAAGTTGCAAGTCCATATACGGGAACTGCATGAACATAAATGCAAAATAAAGATTTAACTTTGAAACCAATGATTTGGAGAGCAAAAAAATAATATGAATGATAAATTTGGGGGGAATATGACATGTTTGCTCAAGATATTGTTGATAAAAAATTTTAACTTTGAAACAAGCACAAGAATTTCGTTCATGTTAGAATCCAAACTATGCCAAAGATTGGTCTACCTGCGATCATCAGAGGTAGAAATTATTTTTAATCCATCACAGCACCATGCAATGCGAAAAATAGATCCCTCGTGTCCAACGAGTCTATTCAATAAACTGGGAATTGTGTCCATGGGACATGTGTAGACACCCTTCATATTTTAGGGAATTGCCACAGAGAATGCTAGGGCCCTCAACATAGGGATCTCGTTTGAAATGATTGCAATTATATGCAAATGAGAAATGCACGTGTTTTCCTTATGTGCTTATAGAAAGTATCCCAGTGACAATGCAGCACCATGAAAGGTCCTCAAGAAAACAGCCAAGTCTATGGAGTCTGAGGAAGAGCAACTTCCTGTCTATCATCCAAAATAGAAGATAAGGCATCATTATCTGGTCTGAGAACCTATCTGATATGGATCCTTTTGTATAGTTGATTGGAATTTTCTCCATACTTGGACATAAATCCTGTGTTACTGCATGGGAAGTGGAACTCACTCTTAAAGTTGTCTATGCTAGATGGAGAGCCTCAAGAATGTTTCAAGATGCCAAACATAACAGATTGGATACCACAAATGGATCAGCCATTTTTGGGCACCATCCTGTGGGTTGAAGAAAAGGGGACAAGGAATAATTAAAAAAACAACATCAATTAGGTCAAAAATGACATTTGCTTCCAGAACTATAAATGGTTGACTAAAGCAGCCAAGTGTATGGAGTGTGAGGAAGATCAACTTCCTGGTTAGCATCTGAAATAGAAGAGGAGTAGCCATCATTATCTGGTCTGATACCTATCTGAAATGGATCCTTTTGAACAATGAATAGTTGAACAGAAGGGGGAGAATGCTTTCAGATTGGATTTTCTGCCTTTCTTGGGCATAAATCCTATGTTTTCTGCGTAGGAACTCACACTCTTAAAGTTGTCTATGATAGATAGAGAGGCTGAAGAATGTTTCAAGATGCTAAACTTAATAGACTGGTTACCACAAATGGATCATCCATTGCAGGACACCATCCTATATGCTGAAGAAAAGGAGACAATGAATAATTATTAAAAAAATAATATCAAGTGGGTCAAAAAAGATGTTTGCCTTCAGAACTATAGATATTAGATGGTTGACTTAATCAGCTTGATACACAAGTCATCATTGACTCAAACCAATGGTTCAATGAAGATGATGGGTGTATCACCGTCCAAAAAGGGGGAGTTATGATCCATATCTGACTTTAGAAATGGCATCCATGTGCATTCCTAGGTTAGTGTTAAGATTGATGGCAATAACTTATAAGACATTGACACCAATAAATCAAGCTTGGGACCAACATAATGGACCCACTCTGATGGTGACAGGCACATGATGCTAAGTTGGCATGTAATTGATTCAGTTAGCAAATTCAACCATAAGTATCTTATATCAGCATGAAGGAGGCATTGCGAGTTTATACAGAGTGATCGGATCAATTTATTTGATTAATATTGAGAACTCTGATAATATCCATCTTGAAATCTAGATGTAGATAATGTTCATTGGGTCTTTACCCTAGATTCATTGATTATCTTTCAAATTATTATGTCTCATGTGAGTCCTGTAACAGTCCCAAGTAAGGTTCACAATTTCTAGTTCAGAATGAGTTAGTGTTTAGAGTTTTTGATTGTATCTTGTTAATCTTGGATTTCTAATTCTTGTCCGGTTGATCAAATAAGCCATCATCAAGCTCAAAGCTTTAGGATGATGACTAGATTGATCATTAAAATGAATCAATATTGTTTGCAAGTTTCTGTGTTTTTGCATAAGATTTTGTTAAACTTTATATGGATTAGATGAGTAATAAATCCTTCAAAATAAGCATGCATACACCCTGGGGCCTGAAGTAAAGGTCGTTTCAGTGACTGAATAAGTTTCCAAGATTTATTTTTGGCAGATCTTTGACAAAATTGGAATAGGCATGCTATCATTATGAAAGACCTAGAAAGGAATCTGCTACAGATCAATTTGGTATCAAGGAACTAGACTTGGGACTGAGTGGCATCAATAAATCACCATTATTTTTCAAAATGTTTTTGACTTGCATGATGTTTTACCAAATTTCTCCTTCAATAGTTTTTCTCTTCTTTCTATTATTATCCCTGAACATGGCTACTATTTAATACACAAACTTGTAAACATCTTCTGCACCTGTTGTGAGGCTCACTTGATGATTCTTTACTATTTTCATGACGTTGTTAGTGGTAACAACATCTCAATCACCATGGTAAGAGAAATTAAAATTTAAAACCAAAGTTCTAGATTTAGGATGATTAAAATGGTGGGTGATCAATTGTATTAGTTTTGTTCTTATTGGCATGCTTACTCTTTGTTAAGAAAATACACTTTGACCACATGCAATATTAAGTGCTATTTTGCAATCATTTTAATTATGTTGAGTAATTGAATTGATATGGATAAACAAAATTTACCAATGATTATATGATACCATTTTCTCAACTAAAATTAATATTACTACTACCATACCGTGGGTTGAAAACCTGTGATGAAGATGTTGATCCATTGGCCCAAGGAGGAGTGAAAACACTGGAGCGACTGGTACTTGCAAGAGGATGTTGCCGAACAAAAGGATTTGTAGAATCTTTTGACGCACTAGCAGAAAACAGTTGTCTTCTATTCTCATGTACCTTCAAATTCTACAGAATATACAATTCAACCTCATGTGAATAAGTCCATGTAGGAAAAATTCAAACAATGATATCAAACACTTAATTAAAAGAGTAAAACAATCCTATCTACATACTTCGAATGAAGCTCTTACACTACAGCCTATGACCAATAAAATTTACAATAACCATAAACTTGACCAAGAATCCATGAACCACTGATGAATTGATTTGTTATGGACTAATCAATTGTTCAGGATGTATTGGTAAATACAAAAGAATTTTTGGTTACCTCAGTTCGCATAGTTAACACCTCCTTGAACTCTTTTGGTAGTGCTCATCAATCGGGTTTTTAAGTTATCCACAACTGTAGTTGAGTGTTCTGTTGTGTGTTTTGAGGTATTCCCACTTTCATTTTGAGAATTGTAGAGGATTTGTAGGTCTGTAACAGCAGAGATTTGATGATCCATCACTTCCATCTGAACGTTCTTCACCAGCTTCTCCCCTGCTGGAAAGCCTTTGAAAAGGTTTATTCGATCCATCTCTCAAACTAGCTGAATAGGCTGATAGACTTTTTTGAAGCACCTTTTTGAAGCACTTTTTTGAAATAGTAACTGAATAGATTGTAAAACTTTTGCTCCAATCCTTCAACTTCCTTTACAAGTTGGATAAAATCTGGATCATCAATGCCCATATCTTGTAGCTCAAGTTGAAGAATATATATATCAATATATGTTTTTTTTCAGAGTTTAAATATTGACTCAGCCGTTGACAAGCCAGCAATTTAAAAGGATTTTCTAATTGCATAGGCAATAGAACATTGACATAATATAGTGGCTAGCAATGGCTAGAATTCTGCTTTCTGTGCAGTCAGAAAGAACACAAAATGAAAATAAAGCTCACTCGCTCCCAGACATGAAGGAATAACCATGTATATACTGAAGACCATAAGCAGAAGTAAGGAATACTTGATTATTCTTGCAAGAGGAAAAATTCATGGGTTATCCAACCAAGCATGGATTTAAATGTTAAGAAGACTCTGAATTTCACAATAGCAGTGATCAATATTCAATAACCACCCATACTAACTTTCTGGTTTTCTGACATCTTTCTTTCTCATTGCAATTGTTTTTCTCAATAAAAAAATCATTAACTTTTGGGAACCCATGAATTCAAGAAGGGTCTTCCCTTCAATGTTTCCATGTCAAAGGAGTATTATGTTTCCAATCACAAAAAAAAAATGGAATAAAGGATTCAATATTCAGTTGGAATTTTGAAATCAAACAAGCATGTCACAACAAAATCATGCCAGAAATGCTTCTCAAAAACCATAACTGTATAAAAACCTCTCATCGCGGAGGTTCACCATTCAAAGTAGTCAAGGCTGCTCCTGCAAGTGCTACCCCAATAGATGCAGCAAAAACACCCACTCCTCCCCATAGAAGCCATCCATTTCCCAACCTGAAAGGTTCCTTCCATTCTGCATCAATCAAGTAACTATCAGTAAATTACTAATTGGTACCATATGCAAACAGCTTAAATATTCCGACTTGAATCGAAACAATGGCAATATTTAATACATTTCCAAACTTTAACATAACTAAAAATGATTCAATAGTTTGACCCAAATTTAGAGATAAAGGTTGTGTACCAAATCTAACTTTCCACCAAACACCACTAACTTGCTACATTTCCAAGTTCATGTATGAAAAGGGCAGACACAACAATGTCAGTTTTTGCCATTATATTCAAGAAGTAGCAAGAAGTTCTTATGATTTCACAAATTATCCAACTAAATCTCTCTAGAAAGACTTGAACAAATTCCTTCTCGCAAGCATTAAATCTATTTTATGTCTAGTACTCTTCAAAAATAAGTTAAGTTTCTTGCCTGCATACGATCCAGCCACAGAATGCACTATTGCAGCTTTTGCAAATAGCCAAAGGGTAACCAAGAAAGGGAAGCAGAAAGTCAATGAAAGAACACTCTCAGATAATTTTCGGCACACGAGTTTAGTAAGATGGCTCTTAGGCAGCCTAGATGCCTCTGCCACTAATCTAAACCTAAAAGATAGTTTTTCAACCACTGATTGCTCTACAAAGGCATTTGAGAGAAGGATTGCAGATACAGGGCAGATGAATAGCGCTGCAATTACCAGGAATCCTGTGGAATTGAAGCGAAGGATTCTGATGGTTTCTCTCAAGATCTCCAATGCACTCAGAGAGTTGAAGAGAGTTAACAACAGGGTTACAACTTCTCTGTATGACAAGAAGCAATTTTGCTGCTATCCCCGCTTCAACTGCAGTTGAGGTACACTCTTCAAGTGCCAATTTACATACAGTCCACAAAATTGACAAGGCATGTTGTTTGTAGTTTTCAGAAACTCTCATCAAAACTCTAACTATGTTAGGGATTGTACAAGCACAGTCCTTTAGAGCAGCCCTACCCTCTGGTGTTGTAGAAAGAATGTCCAGAATCGCCAGGGAAGTCTCTAAACAGGGGATTGTTGCATAAGGAAGAAGCTCGACCAACTGTACAACTAATCCAATACCCACAACCTGAATCCTCACCTGCTTGCAAGAACATATAATTCTAAGCAAACTGAGTCCTACTGCCATAGCCCTTGGATACTTCTTGTCCTTCACAAGCCTCAACAATCCGAATAGAAGCCTAAAACTCGAAACGTTCTCAGACTTTAGATATTCGATATCCACCAGAGTTTCAATGAGCTTTGCTGAATTTATTCTTGTCTCCATGGTACCCTCGTGGAGAAGGTCCACCATTAGAGAGATCTTTTCTGGTTCTGTGAGGCTTGTTTTTCCTTCTGAATCCAAAGGAAGCCTAACTAGAATACCAATGGCTTCAGTCCCAACTGCATGAGAAGTGAAGGGACCCAACAGAGATGACGGAAACATCACCCCTCCTTCATCCACTATACTCTTTCTTGCAGATTCATCTGTTTGTGCAATCAACCTAAGTGCACACAGAGCCTTTATTCTAGTCTGCCCTTTATCCTTCCTGAGCTTCTCCAGAAGCTCCTTCACTCTCTCCTGAACATTTTCGGCCTGTTTTTTCTGCATCATATATCTGTGTGAGAACCACTTGTAGATGAGATGGGAGAGGGTCATGTTTGGAGTAAGAGAGACATCCCAGAGCTCCTGCATAGTTGTCGGACAGATGTAATGACGCCCTATTAAAAACCACTGCAAAATATTGGATCGTTCATAGGTTTGGCCTGTACGAAGGGTAACAAGATCCTGCATAGGTTCCCGAGAAATGGGGCAAATGAACACGGAGGGCACATCAGAGCAATCTAGCTCTTCAATCATCTGTTTCAACGGAATCCCATCCATATTGCTCTTCAATCATCACAGCAATCCAGCTCTTCAATCATCACAGCTTCGGAATGATAGGAGATCCATATTGCTTGGAAAAGGAAAGAGCATCGAGCATCCTTCTCCCTCAAGTGATTAATCTCTTCTCCACCTGTTCCCGCTAATTTGGACATTGTAAATAATTTAAAGGATCTGTCGCTTAAGTGACGCTTAGCACCTTCTTCTTATAATTGACCAATTAAGTTTATTTATTTAAATGATTGACCAATTTGAAGCGTCGTCGCTTAAGCGACACTTATGAGGACATCCGTCTCTTAAGCGACGCTTATGAGCCTAACCGTCGCTTAAGCTACGCTTATGACCAAATTTAAAAAAAAAATCTAACTTTCTGATTTTTGGTAGGTTTGAAAGAAAAAATCCACGTGCCGTCGGAAGTAACCGTCGGATTTTTGATCGAAATGTAGTAGTGAAAGAAGGATTGTGAGGGGAACATGTGTACTAACTCCAGAGCAATTAACAAGATTACCATCAGATATAGGTTTCCGTTACCAAGGATGGATGACATGATGGATTGTCTAAGTGGGGAAACATGCTTTTCAAAACTGGATTTGGAGAGCAGATATCATTAGATCATGATCAGAGAAGGAGATGACTGGAAGACAACCTTTATAACAAATTATGGGTTATATGAGCGGTTGGTCATGCCATTTGGATTGTCCAATGCACCAAGAAATTTTATGAGATTGATGAATGAAGTCTTGAGAGGTTTCATAGGTAATTTTGTGATAGTTTACCTTGATAACATTTTGGTTTTCAGCCAAACAAAAGAAGAGCATCTGAAACATTTGAGATATGTATTAGAGAGGCTGGAATGGGAAAAGTTGTTGATAAATGTGAAGAAGTGCACATTCTTGAAGACAGAGCTATATATTTGGGTTTTGTTATCTCAAGGGATGGGTTGAAGATGGATCTAGAAAAGGTGCAAGCAATTATTGATTGACCATCACCTAGGAACATATTTGAGGTAAGAAGATTTCATGGTTTGGAAAGCTTCTATAGGAAGTTTATAAAGAGTTACAGTGGTATTTTTCCATCTATTGTCGAGACAATTAAGAAGGATAGACAACCATTTCAATGGATGGCAGAGGCTGAAAGGAGATTTCAGTTCTTAAAGAAGAAGATCACTGAACAACCGGTATTGAAGTTAGCAGACTTCAACCACCCTTTCCAAGTGAAGTGTGATGCTAGTGGAGTAGCAATCAGAGCTGTACTTAGTCAGGATGATAGTCCTATAGCGTATTTCAGTGAGAAGTTGAATGATTCTAGGGAGAAGTATTCATCTTATGACAAGGATTTTTATGTTATTGTTTAAGCAATTAAGCATTAGAGTCACTATTTGATGGCTAGAGAATTTATGGTGTACTCTGACAACCATGCATTGCAGTATATTATGCAGTAACCTAAGTTGAACCTAAAACATGTCAAGTGGGTTGAGTTCTTACAGAGCTTTAACTTTGTGTTGAAACACATAAGTGGACAGTCAAATAGAGTAGTTGATACCTTGAGTAGGAGACTACTGATTATAGAAGAGAATCAGATCCAAGTCTTGGGATTTGAGCATTTGAGAGATTTGTATGAGGCTAACATTGATTTCCAAGAAGCTTACAGGGCTTGTAAGAATCCAGTGGAGGTGGACACAGATCCATGGATGGAGTATACCCTGCAAGATGGTTTACTCTTTAAAAATAGTAAACTTTGTGTACCAAGGTGTTCTATGAGAGAGAACTTGATACAGGAGAAACATAATAAAGGTATGGAAGGTCACTTTGGAAGTGATAAAACCTTTGGACAGTTGGGTCATTTCTATTTATAGCCAAGGATGAGGTCTGAAGTTGAGAAGTTTGTACGAAGATGCAGAGTATGACAACATGCTAAGGGGAGAAACCAAAACAAAAGATCATATACACCATTTTCTATTCCAACTAGGCCTTGGGATTCTGTGAGTATGGATTTCATTCTCGGTTTTCCAAGAACTGAGAAAGGACATGATTCTATATTCGTTGTTGTTGATAGATTCACTAAGATGGCACATTTCATTCCCTATTACAAAAATAGTGATGCTACACATATTGCTAACTTGTTATTTGATGAAGTTGTAAAGATACATGGTTTACCTAGAAGCATTGTATCAAACAGAGATGTGAAGTTCACATGTCATTTCTAGAGGACCTTGTGGAAGAAGTTGGGTACCATACTAAACTTTGGTTTAGCATATCACCAACTGTCTGATGTGTAGACCGAAGTAGTCAATAGGAGTCTTGGGAAGATGTTGAGAAGTTTGATTGGCAAGAGTCCTAACCAGTGGGACAGCGTATTATCTCAAGCTGAGTTTGCCTATAATGATTCACGAAACAAAATTACATTGATGAGTCCATTCCAAATTCTGTATGGAATGCATCCAAGGGGAGTGTGTGGACTTCATGACTTAGGTCAATTGGAGAAGATGAGTGTTGATGGTGAAGAGTTTGTTGTAAGGATCGGTGAACTCCAGGAGCAAGTGAAGGAAATGTTACAGTAGAGTAACACCAGTTACAAGGGCATAAAAGATTCCAAAAGGAGAGAAAGGAACTATGAAGTAGGGTATTTGGTCTTAGCATATCTAAAGAGAGACATATTTCCAAAAGGGTAGTATAACAAGCTGAAGATGAAGAAGATTAGACCCTACAAGATAGTTAAAAAAATATTAGCAAATGCTTATGAGTTAGAGATTCCTACAGGAGTGGGTATTTCACCAATATTTAATGTTGCAGATCTATATCCTTCTGTAGTAGGTGACAATGGAACCTTTACAGAAGGTGAAGATCCTAGTGAAGACTTACAATGGGTGAGGCAGATTCATGTGGCACAACAATTGGAATTTGAGGTCGGACACTAAAGTGGTCAAGAGAATAAGGAAGAATAACTATTTGAAGTATTCGGTCAAGTGGAAGAAGCAACCAATAGAGGATTCTACTTGGATGAGCACTGCAGAGTTGGAAGCCAAGGGTTTCACTGTAGCTGATATAATGAAGAGGGGTTCATAATTTTCTACCTTACAAGTCTCATGCAGGAGCATCATGGCGTGCCAAAAATGTAATGAGTTGGTCACATGATATGGCATATTTTGTAACCATTTTGTGCTAATTCATAGTTAGATTAGTGGCACATGAATCATTGCAGATCGTGACTCCCTGCGTGGAGATCACGCCGCCAGTAGTTTGTTTCAGGTAAGGACATTTTCATCATGCGTCGTAGTGTTCGTTTTCTGTTGTAAAACAACTCAAGATAGGAGTAGAAGTTTAGCATAAATAGATAGTTTAGATATGTGGAGGGGGTTCTGCTCTTCATCATTTAGAATTTTGAATTTGTAGAGAAGAGTATAGAACTACGTCTGATTCCTACTTGTAATATTTTGAAGAGTCGAAAGAAGAGAGATCCAAGTTGTGTGCATTTTCTTTTGATTTATTAAAAAAAGGATTAACCATATATTGTTGGGTTGTTGGCCTTTATGCATGTACTGTGTTGAACTGTGTATCTTAACGAGCCGAATTCGGTGTTTTCCTGAACATTTTTGTATTTCTGAGAAGTTACTGTATTCATGCATTAATTTCTTCCTTGAATAGTTGAGGTAGAGTGTAGACGCATGCATAAGAGTGTTAGGCTAAAGAATCTATATGATTGCAGGTTGGATTCATCAATTCCATGATCAATCAGTGCAACTCGCAGATTTTTTTCATTAACAAGTTTTGCAGAGAATGAACGGTGGGGATTGAGTCCACAAATAAAGATCTGATGGTCTAGAAAAAGATCGCAATGGAAGTTGCAAGGAAGTTAACAGATCCACAAAGATCTAAGAGTTCGGCACCAAAAGTAGATCGATGGTGGGAGTGAAGGCCACAAAGATCTCATGGCTAAGAGAATTGCGGAGAAAGTTGCGGAGAGGAAGTTGCAAGGAAGTAGCCTTGGGAAGTTGGCATCTCGCATGCCACAACCCACTTGCAGGAATGTCTTTGTGGAAAGAGAGTTGCAAACTGCAATGTCGGTCATTTGAGGTCCCGCATCCCGCAATTTGATTGCAGAAACTCTGTTGCGGAATCAGAGTTGCAGAACGATGATTGCAGAGGCAAAATTGTCGGGAGAAAATTTTAGTGCACAATTTGGCCATTAGGCTAAATTTGGCAATCTTGCTAAGTGTAGGAGCCACTAGATCCTAGAAGTGTTGGTTAGGATTGGTTGTGATTGACCCACCTGCACCATCGTGTCTTAAAAAAAGTGAATTTGTTTAACTAGTCAAATAGAAAAAGTAAGCAGATTTTACATAATTCCACAATTTATGCATTGTGCATCCTATTGTTCAAAGGAACAACTTAGTATGCATTGTTTTAAAAAATCGCAACTTCTAAAAAAAATAGTTTATTTCTTAAAAAAACAAGAGTTTTTAAAAAATGTCATTTGTTTACTCAATTGAATAGTCAAAGTGAGAATATTCTACATGATTGCACATTTTTATACATTGTACACACAATCGATGTTAGGAATATCTTAGTACTCTTGTTTTTCTAAAATCACATTTAATTTTTTTTTTTATTTTTTAAAAACACGATTTTAAAAAAATCAACATTTCTTTGATAACACAAATAAACAGAGTATGGAATTATACATAATCACACCTTTCTATACACTGTGCACACAATTGGTAAGAGGAACAATTTAGTACCCCACGTTTTTAAAAGTCATGACTTGTAAAAAAAATACATTATTTCCTAAAAAAGATGACTTTTTAAAAAACACCATTTGTTTAATAAATCAATAAACCAAATTTGTCCATTCTAAATTGTCACACGCTTTTATAGGTTGTGCACATAATTGATAACAGAAATAGATTACTACCACTCACATTCAAAAAGCATGACTTCCAATTTATAGCTTACTACCACTCACATTTTTTTTTAAATGGCACTTCTTTAATCAATAGAATAAACAAAGTATGCACACTATACACAACCACAAGTTTTTATACATTGGATGGAAAAATTGTAAGAGGAAGAGATGTACCATGATTTTCAAAAATCATAACTTCTAAAAAAAAATAGTTTATTTCTAAAAAACCAAGACATTTCAAAACACTTATTTCTTTAATAAATGGAATAAACAAAGTAGCAATTTTTACATAATCATAGATTTTTATAGTTGATGGATGAAATTTCTAAGAGGAATGGATTGGTATCCCTAATTTTTAAAATTTACAACTTCTAAAAAAATTATTTTATCTCTTAAAAGACATGACTTTTAAAAGCACCATTTATTTAAAAAATAGAATCCACATAGTATGGAAATTCTACATGATCACTAGTTTTTATACATGGTTCATGCAATTGGTAAGAAGAATAACTTTGTATCCCTTTCTTTAAAAAATCATGTCCTCTAAAAAGAGAAATATTTCTTGAAAAACAAGACATTTAAAAAATGTCATTTACTTAATAAATAGAATCAACAAAGTGTGCAAATTCTATATAATGGTACCTTTTATATATTGTGCATGAAATTGGTAAAAGGAAGAGCTTAATTCCTTTTTTTTAATTAGGATTTCTAAACAAGTCACTTTATTTCTTAAAAAAAAATCTTTGAAAAAAAATGTCATTTGTTTAATAAATCGAATAAACTAAATTTGCACATTCTATATGATCAC
This sequence comes from Pseudotsuga menziesii, assembly GCA_001517045.1. Taxonomy (NCBI): domain Eukaryota; kingdom Viridiplantae; phylum Streptophyta; class Pinopsida; order Pinales; family Pinaceae; genus Pseudotsuga; species Pseudotsuga menziesii. Next base: position 1,436 of record LPNX011159398.1, on the reverse strand, counting down.
ACACTTTTATATATTCCACATGTGATTGGAAAGAGAAATAACTTAATAACCCTGTTTTTATAAATCATCTCTTCACAAAAAAATATTTTATTTCTTTAAAAACATGACTTTTTGAAAAACATCATTTGATTAATAATTTGAACCAACAAAGTATGTAAATTCTACATGAGTGCACATTTTTAAAGATTGGGCTCACGATTGGTATGAGTAATATATTAGTATCCCTATTATTTTTAAATCAGGTTTTCTATGGAAAATTTAATTATTTCTTAAAAAACATGATTTTTTTTTATCAAACTTAGTTTGTTTATTAAATCAACTTAACAAAGTATGCACATTTCTACATAATCAAACCTTTAAATACATTGTGGAAACAATTGTAAACATGAAGAGATTAATATCACTTCTTTTAAAAATGATGATTTTTAAAAACATTAGTTTCTTTCATAAAAAACATTATTTAAAAAATAATAATATTTCTTTAATAAATCAAATAAACAAAGTACACACATTAAGTAATATCAAGTTTCAATACATCATTACTTTTCAACTACCCCTTATTTTTAAAAATAATTACTTTGAAAAACATTACTTGTCTCTTTAAAAACAAGAATTTAAATCTTCAATGATCGAAATCAAACTTCGCTGATGTGTTTTAATGGGATTAATATATAGGTGGATAGGTCGGGGAAGATGTTAACATATAATGAGATTGAGGGATTCTTTGATGAAAAGTAGGTCAAGAGGTTTTGGAATGGGTTTTTTAAGGCGGCGTGGAGTTATGGAGAAATCATCCAGAAAACTAGCGAGTGATCATCTTCATGATTATCTAGCATGTACAACGCTTGTCGAGTTCATTCACTTATGTTTCCCCTATTCCCTGGGTAGAATTTTCTTAGTTTTGGTTTAATATTCTTTTCCTTCATGGATCCGTAATTCGTAGGTGGGTATGAGTTGTTGCCTCTCTTTTAAGCTACATCGACCTGATTTAACTAGATTCGATGCCTGCATAGTAATGTTCACACCCAGTGGAGCGAATACAAGGTGACTAATATAAAATTGGCCAGGATCGCCTAGTGTGCCATCTTTAAAGCTGTGAAGATAAATTTGAATTTTTATATATGGTTGCTTTTAACTGGTATGCCGGCTCTAATGTTAGTCAACCGTGAGCTGTGCCCTTATAATAATGTTTCCATACTTCACAGCTCTTCAAATTCCTAGTGCCTCCTTCAAACGACCTTCAATGCTCAATACCCTGATAGGATCGAGTTTAGAGTTGGCACTGACTTGGGTCTTAGCGGACGCCGTAACAACTCTCTTGCTATTTTGAAGGTGGGCAATCATGGGCTCTGCCATTGCCATTCTTGATTTCCTTTGTATCATTTCACACAACACCAAACCCAATATTATTTACATGAGCAACTTCTTTTCAAAAT
>LPNX011159384.1:112400-124810 GCA_001517045.1 Pseudotsuga menziesii | reverse complement strand
TGAGTTTCAAACAGTGGGTATCTAATTAGCATCCAAAGTACTTGTAGAAAGTACTGAACCAAGTTAGTGAGCATAATATCAAAGAAAGGTTAGCTCATATCCAAGTGGGACATTTCAGGGTCCTGGGGTCAGATGAAAATCATTGTTGTTGCAAAGACAGTGAAATGCAACAATGTTGTATTTTGATTATGCACAAAATTTAAAATCTCTGATAGCCATGACAGTGAAATGCAATCTCTTTATACTGTTCATTTGTGCCAACTGTAGATACAGGGATCCATAGAAAACCAACTAGTAGTGACTCCAATTATTTTCCAATAATGCAGTTTTTACAATGTCTAGATATGAAACTTTCCTTGGAAAACTAGAAAATATGTGTAACCATTTGATGATCAATGTCACATTGTGACTTTTGGTTGAAATAACTTCAAGGGAAACTCGACTAAATGCCTCATGCTACACATTTTTTACATGGAAATAAAAATTAAGCAAAATAACTTAATTACCCACAATTATTCTCCCCAAGTTATTCTTAGGCTCACAAAAGTCCCGGTGGTCAAATCTGAAATTAGGTTAGACCCATATCCAGGCCCAAATCAACAAATAGTTTACAAATATCTCTCACCGCAAACAGCTCTTATGGAATCATATTTTACTAAGACATACAAAAACAGAGCAAAGTTGTCGATCACAAAACTTCATGAACAAAATCCTGTTTCTAAGCACATGGACTGGTAAAATGCACTTATCAAAAGTGGTCACCTGTAGTAGCTCAGAAATAAGACATCCTCAACATTTTTTACTATTTTTTACAGTGGTGTATAAGTAATTTGCAATGTTTTTTTCACAAAGTTAATAGTCGTTGTCAAGCTGCAATGGTGCATCACAAGGTTAGAATATATAGCAGAATACAGGAAGCAATGATGAATATTAGTGGATGATACTTTGAAGCTTGTTAGAGGTATGATATGTTCAATAGGAAAAGCATGGATCATAGTTGGCTTAAGGTGGACATCCTTGTTGCATCACATGTTGACTTCTACTTTAATGCTGTCATAACATGGGGTCTACTAACAGAGCATTCATAAGGTTTATTTTGAGAACTGTGCCTTCTTACAATGAAGATGTCCAAGTCCTTGATTTGGTGGGGTAGGTAGGTTTGTGGGACATTGATAATATGGTTGTTATTTAATATTACCCGAACTAAAGAGGTTTTTCAAAACAATCAGTTTTTGGAAGACCCACTCTCAATATGGTTTAGCATAATCAATATTGCTCAACAGTTCATATCTAAAAATTAGCAAAGTTTTGGTTGCACTGTTCATGCCAATAGATTGGGTTTATAATAATTATTCTAGAAATGAGTATCATATGACAATAGGTTCTTGGTGTGATAGTAAAATCTATTGTGGATGGGTTTGAATCTTCTCAAATTTTTTTTGAGCAAAACATACAGAGCTTACTGCAAATGATTCACAAAATTTTTTGGATGACAGGCTTATTCATGGCTCTTCAAACAAGACTTATAGCATGTGGGAAATCAAACGCAATATTTGGAATGTTTCTTCGATTCCTTACTGGACCGACAGTTATGGCAGTTGCTTCAATTGTAGTTGGTCTTCGAGGCCGCATTTTGCATATTGCAATTGTGCAGGTGAGCTCTTCTGTTGTTGATTAAGCTGTCTTGCACTGTTGTTGTAGCTTACTGTGCACTTACTTCGAATTTATTTCACTTAAGTGGAGTCCTCTTTGTTGATTGTCTTGGAATTTGTGCAGACTTTTAGAATAGATGGTAGTATACATCTTTTATGGACAACCCCCTGACACTAAAAAAGCACCAGTCTGAATGGAGAGGTTTTCCAACCGTGACTAGGGTTGGTTTGCCTACAGGTATCAGGCACATCTACTTGTGCAGATTGGTATGATAACACTTAAGTCAAGGATAACTATATAGCTTTAATGTGGATGCCTCGCCTAGCTCAACTCTTTGATCCAAATGTCTCATGGGAGACTGTGTCAAACCTCTACATAAAATCATTGTGATTATTTTTTCACTTGAACACATATCACCTGCTCTTTATTTTAGTTATTTGTTGTAGCAAATGCTTGTAGTGCCTTCTCTATTAACTTGCTATACATCTATATTATTAGAAAATTATATATAATTAATGCTAATTACATTAATGGAAAATAACATCAACCTTTTTTAGTTTTGTTTTTGAAAGAGTCATGGCATTTAAAAAGCTATGAATTGTTATTTATCCTGCGTAGATTTTTTATTTTGAAGAAGTTGTAGATACCTTTCTAAAAATAATTCTCAGTGTTAGTCGAGGATTTCTATGTAGTGTGCATCTTAACCAGTTTCAAAGGATAATATTTTTATAAAAATAATTATAGGGAATTTTTACTTCTAATTGAGATAACATTGAATTGAAATTTTCAATTTGTTTAACAGTGCCTTCATCATTGTTTAACAGGGAAATGGTGTCTTACATTGCAAATACACTGATTTTTATGCTTAGGTAAGAGCTATTTTCTAGTGCTTTTTCCTCTTTTCTTCACAGTATTTTGTTTGTTATAGATATTTTCATCTTATGTTATCACCTCTCACACATTTCTTTATTTCTGTACTGATTATAGGATGAGTGATAACGACATGTTTGATCATTTTCCATTTGGAAACTGATTTTTATGATATACTTTCGTATTAGACAGATTATTTTTGGCTTTTAGATATTTTCTTTCAACTTCAGTTTTATTGTTGGGAAGGGAGCAAAGACTATGATTTCTAAAGTATTGATGCATATGGAATTTTTTTTGAAAGTCATTTCCATATTTTCCCAAAGAAAAGTAAGATTGGCCAAGGCTTCCTTCATGGAATTGACAACTGTGTAGTGTAAATCCGAGTAGATTGAGGTTGCAACCTAAATCTCATACTTAAAGAACTGACATTAAATGTTGACACTCAAATGTTAGAAACAGTATATTGCTCTGTAGTAGCACCTACAAATGAACAAGAAGGCTAACACTAGAATAATTTATGGCATAATGTTATTACTAAACATAGATTCCCTATGAGTACAAAATCCTTTATGAATTTAATAATAAGCCATTAGCAAATCATATGAAGCAATAAGAAGGCATGTCAATTAGAAGAACAAGAAAGGTGCTTATGTGCTTTACTTGCCTTTTGCAAATGTGTATTATTCATATAGTTTGAGGCTGTTATAAGCATGTACAATGTAATCTAGCATTTGTATTTTTTTTTTAAACACTTATAGCCGTCGGTTAAGCGACGGCTTGTAGGTGATTTTTATTTTTAAACACTGATAGCCGTCGCTTAACCGACGCTTCACCGATGCTTACGTTTTCATTATCATCGGATAACCGACGATTTAGATGTTGGATAACCGACGATTTACATTTAACCCCGTCGGTTAAGCGATGCCCTGCAGGTGATTTTTTTAACATTTAATATGAACTAGATGTCGGATAACCGACGATTTACATTTAACCCCGTCGGTTAAGCGATGGCTTGCAGGTGATTTTTTTTAAATTTAATATGAATTAGATGTCGGATAATCGACGATTTACATTTAACTGACGGTAAACTGAGCTGTCACTTAATCGACGGATTGGAGAGATGTCGGATAACCGACGAAAATCCACCAACGCTTAAAAAAAATGTTGATGTATATGTAACTTCAGAATGTATTCTTCTATGTATCTTATGTATTGTAACCCGATGTTTATTCTGGGATGTTTATATTATGTATTTGAGTCATGTGATCATGCCCCGATGTTCCGATTGGGAAGATTAATAATGTAAACAAGTCATACCAAGTCATTATGTAAGTCCCCACAGTTTCGGGGCACTTGAGTTATTATACACTAATTAAGGTGTAGGCTTGAGTAGTAATTGTTAGGTTGAGCCTATGTGTGAAAATGAAATTCAAGTGAACAGATGAATATAAATAGAGAGTGAGAGTCTCTCTATTTATCACTTGAAATACATCACTTGCTCTCTCAAGTGTGGCGCACTAGTGGAGAAGGAAATATACTGGGACAAGAAGACTACTGCTGTTGGAGTGCATCTTTCTGTTTTGGGGTTTTACATCTTGTGGTGATACTATATTAGAGGAAGTTGCGGGGTTTTCTCCATTTATGGTTTCCCCGATAAAAAATCTTTGTGTCTCTTGTCTCTTGTGATGTGCTTGTTATTCTCTCAGTGAAAAGATCCTAACATAATTCTAACTTAAATGTTGAAAAACTAACATGGTATCAGAGCTAACCTGAGAAGAAGACATTGTACAACTACAGGAACTAGGGATTCATATTTTTTGGATCTTCCTCCACAGATTTTCAGAAAAAGTATGCTAGGATGACTCTCCATTGAAGGGTGCATCTTTCTGTCGATGCAGAATTCAATTTCAAGCATTTTCAGTTTTGATGTGGAAATTAGGGATTTCTACAGAAGAAGAATTTTTGAGTGATACCAGCATAGGATTTTTATCCTCATCAAAACTGAAGTTTAGAGACTAGGATCAAGAAATTTGGTTGGGTGAAACTCCGGGAAAGTCAAACCCTAGTTTGACCCTGAGCTAGGAGAAACCCTAAATACTAAAAGTGCTAAGTTTTGGTACAGTCGCTATATTCCGATATTGGTGAAGTCTCAGAAGAGAAAAATTGCAGGGGCCTAAGATAAAATCTTTATGAACACTGTGTCCAAAAATCAGCCTCAGATTCTCTATATTCTGGGAGATAAGATCTCTCAAAGTTAGGGTTCCAGCCTCTTCCAGAAATCATCCATAAACAGGACACCTGGGGAGAATTACAATATCTTGGGCTACAGAGGTCCAAATGGAGTTTATGAAGATGTTACAGAAAGAGAATGGATTTTAATTTTGGTTTTCCGAAGATCAGACTCAGAAGATGAACCAGTGACACGTGGCATGCCGTACAACTTCGTTGTTCTGAACAGTTCTGTAACAGGTCACCTTGGGAAAAGGATAATAAATCCATAATGGTGAAACCAATTCTGATGAAACCTGTGGTGTTGGATCAGGGACATGTGATTTTACCTCAGTGATAAATTTCAGACACAGAGGATTAGCAAGTTCGGATATATCACAGAAATAGTAACAGGCATTTCTGCAGAAGAAATTGGAAATCTAGGGCTTCCTCTTCCGGGAGCTTCCCTCCACTATTTTTAGAAAAGGAGTACATTGGACAGATCCATTTGAAGATATCTATCTTTCTATACAATTATTTTTGAAATATTCCAATTTTTGAAAATTAGGTTTTCTGTGACAAACCCTAGATCAGCAAACTCCGGGACAAGGACGGACACCTCAAATCAGTAAGATCTAATCCTTTGCTATTTCCATTTGAGGTTCTCATTTCAATATGACATATCACATCAGCTTGGTGAAAAGCTTGGGGAAGTTGAAAACTTCCAATCCTGGAAGTATTTGATCTCTCTAAAGAAAATGGATTGGACACCTACATGAGTATAGAGGTTCCAGTTTCAGAGGGAGACGAGGTTAGAAGCCTTTCACAAGAAGAACTTGGTCAAGGCCAAAGAAGACATCATGCTCATGCTGCAGAGGATGATGAACCATATAGAAAGAGATCCAGATATGAAAGTGAATATTCTTCAAGTGAGGATGAATATGTTCTGATATCAGCTCTCACAGGTAACATTACTCATGGAAGTGATGATTGACTCATAGACAGTGGGGCTTCCAAACATATGACGGGACTCAAGGAAAGACTATCAATGATGCGGTAGTGATTGGAGAACAAGAAGGAGGCTTGTACAAATTGAAGGGCCATCCAGAACAAGCCTTGATCCATGACACAGTAAATCCAAATGAGCCTTGGCATAGAAGGCTTGCACATGTGCATTACAGAGCACTACCTATGGCAAGCAAAGCTGTTCCAGAATTTCAAGATATTTGAAGGGAAGAACAAAAATCAGAATATGACCTAAAGAAACCAGTTGAAGGATGTGAAGATCCAGAATGAAGAGACCATGTAGTCATAATAGTCTTTCAAATCAAAGAACAACTTGAAGTGGTAAAAGAAGAAGTGAAGAATGCAGAAGTGGTGATGGCCATTTTGAATGGCCTCCCAGGATTGTAGGATTCATTCATTCGAGGAATGTGTGCCAGAAGAAAGAGATTGCTTTCAATAGACTTTGGGAAGAGAACTCACAAGAAGAAGAAGCTCGAGAAGAGAAGGTGGGAGCAACTGAAGATCAAGCTCTTACCATCCAAAGAGTATCCCTCAAGCAATGAGGAATATGAAGAACTCAACTCTTGAAGAACTTCTCATCCTCCTTACCATTTGTATAAGAAATGATGCTATCATGAATGAAGAAGATGATGAAGCTGAAGGCTCAAGAAGCAGTGTACCCATGAAACAAATACAGATAAGCATTCAATTGTCATTTCATTTTTTTGTTATGCATTTGTTTATATTCAGTTATTGTATTATGCATGGTAGGATTTTTATATTAATGACAATATACTACTAATATGCATGTGATGGGTAAGTAGCTCATGGTGCTATACAAATTATCCATTACTACTTATCTAGAATGAAACCTCTTTGCTGACATATTGGATTAGTGCACAATCTCAATAGTGTCCTGGTAGAGATGGAAGGCATCTAGAAAGTTTCAGTGAGATATGGATGAATGTTGTATTGGCTAAAGTAGTTGCATGATCATATATTTATGCATGAGAAATTGCCAGTATAAATATTCCTTATGAAAGGTTTCTAACCATACAATTGCATTTTACTTGTAGGAAAGACCGCATACATAATCGCCTACAAGAAAAGAAGAATGAAGAATTGTTCTGAAGAGCAAGTGATGACATTTCAAAATGAAGAATAATATGACGAGTGCAGTGACATCATTGAAGAAAGGGAAGACCAGTTCAAGAAGAATGATGTTAGGGCACAGTATAGAGACCTGAAGAGAATTTCATAGTTCCATCATGCAGTAGATGGAAACTTCGTGGGATACAAAGAAATATTCGTAGCATGAGGCTTCTCACGAAAGGAAGGCCTGGACTATGAAGAGACATTTGCAACTAGTAAGAGTTGAAACACATACATGATGAGACTGATGAAGATCTTAACCTTTGCTACAAGGTTGAAGATGTAAGTCTATACACTAGATGGTCACATAGAATATTAGTAGCATAGGAAGCTACTTGTCACTCTAGTATAGAATGTTTTCAGTACATAGAGCACAGAAGACAGAGGGAGTATGATGCTCCACTTCAGAGGGAGTGACTACAGAATATATTGAGGTTCGACATGGTACAACAGGATGGGCAGGTTACTGATGACTCTAGGCTTTACTGAGAGTAAAGTGGATTCCAACCTTTGCTTCAAGGTTGAAGACAGAAGACCAGTGATGTTCCTATTATGTGTCGATGCACAATTGTTCTAGGTATGGAGGTGTGGCAGAGTGTGGATGGAATATTCCTTGGACAAGGGAAGTATGCATTAGAGATCCTGAAGATATTTGGGATGATGGACTGCAAGGCTATGGCCACACCTATGGCATCGAACCTGAAGCTATTGAGTGATGCTTCATCAGAGTCGGTTGATGCTAGGATGTATCATTAGATGATTGGGTCCTTGATGTACCTGAGACCAGATATTTGCTTTGCTGTGAACACATTGAGACATGTTCACCTGATGGTTGCAAAGCATGCAGGGGTACAATTGATTATGGGCTCAAGTACGATGTGAATCAGAAGATTAACCTGGAGGGTTATGTTGATTCAGATTGGGTAGGTAGTGCCATCGATAGGAAGAGTACTTCAGGGTGTTGCTTCAGTATGGGATCAGGTGTGATCTCTTGGTTTAGCAGGAAGCAATCCTGTGTGGCACTGAGTACAGCTGAATCAGAGTATGTCGTAGCTTGTTCAGCTAGTTGTGAGGCAGTATGGCTACAGAAGCTACTGTCTGATATATTTGATCTCCCGTTGGATGCTACTTGTATACATTGTGACAACTAGAGTTGTGTGAATTTGTCAGAGAATCCAGTGTTCCATGACAAGTTGAAACATATCGAGATCAAGTATCACTATATTAGGGATATGGTGCAGAGAGGAGCAGTGAAGCTCCTGTATATTGTGACGGAGGAACAGATAGTTGATGTATTGACGAAGCCATTGGCTAGGCTAAGCGAATACTTTAGAGAGAGACTTGGTGTTCTCCAGATCGAGGTTCCGTCCAAGAGAAAGTGATGAGACCCATAGCCATTCTGACATGGTGAGAGGATTGGTTCCTTCCATGGTCAGATGTAAGGGATGAGCCATTCTGTCATGGTGAGAGGATTGGTTCCTTCCATGTCAGATATGAGTGTTGAGATCCATAGCCATTCTGACGAGTAGGTCAGATATAAGGGCTGAGCCATTCTGTCATGGTGATAGGGTTGCTCCCTTCCATGACAGATATGAGTGCTAGCCATTCTGTTGAGTAGGACAGATGTAAGGGCAATTGCCATTCTAGGAATGGAGGCACCTGGTTAGTTACCAGGATCACTCAGTGTAGGACTGAGTAGCCATTTTGACATGGTGAGAGGATTGGTTCCTTCCAGGTCAGATGTAAGGGCTGAGCCATTCTGTTCATGGCTAAAGTATTTAGTTCCATCCATGTTAGATGTGAGTGCTGGCCATTCTGTCAAGTAGGACAGATGTAAGGGCTACTGCCACTCTCTGGGAGAGTGGAGGCACCTGGTCTGTTACCAGGTAGCTCATTCAGGGACTGGGGGCCATTCTGACGAGGGTGTAGGATTCAGTTCCTACCAGGTCAGATGTGAGTGCACAAATCTCTCATCATTGTGGTAGGAGGGGCTCTGGCCTGGGTGAGAGTCGTTCATCATTGTGGTAGGATGTGTTCCTTCCTGGGTGAATGTGTAAAATCTTTCATCATTGTGGTAGGAGGGGATCTGGCCTAGATGAAAGTCATTCATCATTGTGGTAGGATGTGTTCCGGCCTGGGTGAATGTTCCATTCTGACGAGTAGGTCAGATATAAGTGCAGAGCCATTTCATAGATGCTAGTGATGTGATGTCCTATCATGCTGGTGAGTGTGAGTGCTGGGCCTTTCTGATGTGATTGTAGTTTACTACATGATAAGATGTAAGTGCTGGGCGTGCCTTTCTGATGAGCAGGTCATATGTAAGTGCTGGGCGAAGACCTACTTGGTGGCTAGGCCTACAAACAGCATGAAAAAGGGATATTTCTGTAGAACTTCCTATGACGAGATAGTACACACATGATGATGACCAGAGGAGATCCAGATCGAGCTATGATCCAGATCCAGTTATGATGACTCCAGGAGATCCAAATCGAGTGATGATCCAGATCCAGCAGTGATGATCCAGATCTAGATCGAGTGATGATATAGATCTTGTGGTGATGTTCCATGATGATCTAGATCGAGTGATGATCCAGATCCAGTCCAGTGATGATGATCCAGATCGAGTGATGATTCAGATCCAGTGATGATGTGCTATGATGATCCAGATCCAGTTCTATGACGATCTAGATCGAGAGATGATCCAGATCCAGATGACTTGAAGATGAAGATGACTTGAAGATGAAGATGTTCCAGTTGATACAGAGAAGAAGACCAGTGCTGAAAATCGTGTCGAAAGAATACCTTCCTAGTTAAGAGGGAGTGTTGATGTATATGTAACTTCGGAATGTATTCTTCTATGTATCTTATGTATTGTAACCTGATGTTTATTCCAGGATGTTTCTATTATGTATTTGAGTCATGTGATCATGCCCCAATGTTATGATCGGGAAGATTAATAATGTAAACAAGTCATATCAAGTCATTAGGTAAGTCCCCACAGTTTCGGGGCACTTGAGTTATTATACACTAATTAAGGTGTAGGCTCAAGTAGTAATTGTTAGGTTGAGCCTACGTGTGAAAATGCAATTCAAGTGAATGGATGAATATAAATAGAGAGTGAGAGTCTCTCTATTTATCACTTGAAATACATCACTTGCTCTCTCAATTGTGGCGCACTAGTGGAGAAGGAAATATACTGGGACAAGAAGACTACTGTTGTTGGAGTGCATCTTTTTGTTTTGGGGTTTTACATCTTGTGGTGATACTATCTTAGAGGAAGTTGCGGGGTTTTCTCCATTTATGGTTTCCCCGATCAAAACTCTTTGTGTCTCTTGTCTCTTGTGATGTGCTTATGTTATTGTTGTACTTGTTATTCTCTCAGTGAAAAGATCCTAACATAATGCTAGCTTAAATGTTGAAAAACTAACAAAAAATCATAGTTTCATACATGCGACAGGGAAGTGTCGAAAATTTGACAATACGGCCGTCGGATTTTTGGTCGAAATGTAGTAGTGAGTCATTATCCAACCCACACATCTTTATTTGGTCAATTTGGCCCAATTACCCACTTATCCTAAGTATTGACTCGAATTACTGACATCAGCATCAACACACCAACACACTCTTGACATTGGCATTAACACACTAGCACACTCCTTCAATCAGGTAGGCAAACTAAGCCTTCTCCTTCAATCAAGGAGGCTAACTAGGCTTTCTCCTTGAATCAAGGAGAAAATCTGGGGTGATCTACTATCATAAGTGCACCAATTATTTAATTGAATGTTGTTTCACCTAAAAATCAGTTAAGATGAGTTGTAAAGGCTCCTTCCTCATCTATTTGTCTATTTTGGGCTGATTTCAGTTAACTGGACTGATTTAAGGTGCCTCCAACAACTACTGGTGACTCAGTTGCGTTTAGTTCACTTCATTGGAGCTAACTTGAGTTAGATATGCACCCCCACATGTTGATCGACATGTAGCTGAGTTCTATTCAGTTAGACTCGGTCATTAATGCCTCCAATTCAGTTAGTGCTCAGTTAGAATCAATTATGGTTGTGATTAGTCGTTAACTGATGTGTTTAGTGTGGCTAACTGACAGTTAATCCACTCTCATGTTTCCAATTCAAATGACCTCCTTGGGATTCAAATTCTCTCGCTATTCATGCAAGTGTATCACATTATATCTCTATTTTTCTTATTGAATACATTCTTACAGCCGCAACTCCTAATTACAGTGTGTTTCATGTCAAATTTCTTGTGAAATTGATTCTGAATCTCTGTGATTTGTTCCTTGATCCCAATATTACTGTGACTCAATTTTCATAAAAATTTATTTTTGTAGTACAACAAACATATGTTGTAACTAAAAATAGTAGAATGGCTACATGAATTCAAGTCCTATACCATCACGAGAGGGGGGAGTGAAGGGCCTTGATCCCTAAATGAATATGTATTATTCTTAATGGCCATGAACAAGGCCTCCATCAAGGAATATGAGCACCATTAGTATTTTATTAACAATAATAATGGGTCTTAGGTCCTCTAACATGACCAGGGAAGGAAAATAAGGTCCTTAGGACATAAATAAATCATCTCCTTAGGTTGTAGGCTTAATGGCCTTGAATAATTCCTAGAATCACCACAAAATACTCTCCAAGGAACCTATGGCTTCTGGTTGGGATATGGGTTCCATTCACAAGTTCTTTGCACCATGTATTGATCTATAAGATGACATGGATATTCCATTTGAAACCATTTGTCACAACATATATTCTAATATTCTACAATCTCTTACTTTGGAGTGTTTTATTTTATATTGAAAAATTAATATACTACCATATTTCTCAAAGAAATTGAAAACAAAAATGAGAGGAAAACAAATAATACACCATCCACATAATGAACACAATATGTACTCGAGGAAAACCCAATATGGGAAAAATATAGCTAGAAGGTGAAGCATGTGATCTAATATTTTCTTCTCAATTATGAAATGTAAACACAAAGAGAAGGGAAGTCACTATAGAGTTTCCATAAAAACCATGATAGATATAGGTTGTATAGTCACTATGTCCTTTGTTATTCTCCAAATTCCAACTCTCCAGTTCTTTCCTCAACTATGGAACAATATTGATACAAATAGAATGGAACCCCTTATTTTCTTATTATCCCAATTTATAACATAAGATAATAGTTGTCTAGGGTTAGTGTTATGATTTTTGCATGTCTCACCCCCCTATTAATGTTTGGGTTTTGGACCCTCTAGAATTTTCTTGAAATTCCAAATGTGACTAACTCCACGTATGTGAGTAATGAAGTTGGCATGGAATCTAATTGATACTATGGTGTTCAACAATAGGTCAACTTGTAGGAAGAATAAAATCTACGTATGAACTCTCAGATTGAGGTGATTTTTTATTGGTGGAAAGATCTCGATGTGTAGAAAAACACCAAGAGCATAGCAGATTTTTTCATAAAGTTTTGACCCCAAAAATAGTTGTTTAAGTCCTCAAATGGGATTT